>CAMOHE010047943.1:62716-74494 GCA_946598075.1 Artocarpus hirsutus
AACAAGCTACTTCCATACCTAGAAAGTATTTCCGATTTCTGAGGTCCTTGACTTCAAACTCTTTAGCAAAAAGGTTCTTAAGCTTATATATTTCTTCCTCAAAGTTCCCAGGTAGAATAATATCATCCAAATAGTCTTTCTTTCATGTGAATGTTTGACAAAGAGCGTACGATTTGGCTTAACATCGAGAATCCCCACACTTCTTTACTGTTTTTGTACACCTGCCAAACCACGCTTGCAAAGATTTCTTGAGGCCATGACTTCTTGAGTATGCAAGCTTTGTTAACATTTGTTTGTGTTTCAAGGCCTAGAGAGATTTCTATGTAGACTTCCTCTTCTAAGTCGTCACCAAAAAAAAAAAAAAAGAACATTTTGATGTCTAGCTAATAAAGTGGCCAATCTAAGTTTAACGACAAACAAATAGTAATAAATATTAATGCAACACAAAATAGTCAACAATTTGTCCATACCAGAGATTAGGACACGCTTTACTGCTCCTGAGGTTGGGGTTTGACGCCTCTCTGACGCAAAACTTTGTATTTTTTTTAGAATGAATGAAGTGGTTGGCTCGGTTCGGTTCTAGCTGACCACTCTATGGTGGAATTAAGACTGATTGATGAGATCAATTTTGGTCATTTTCCATTTTGTAGATTATTTACAGCCAGTTTGTCGGTTAGAGGCAGTCAGTTTCGGTTTTTCCCTTTTTTTTGAACAATCTAATCACATGTGCCAAGCGATAAAATTGGTTTTCAATTTTGTTGTTTATTTGCGGTTGGTTTCGTTGATTAAAGGTGGTCGTTTTGGTTTTTTTTGGCTTTTTTGAACAATCTTATGACATGCATATAATGGAGCTCCCTTCCAACTATTATAATCATTGAATTAAAAATATTGTACAATATTTTATTGAATTCAAAAGTAATTTTCTTACATTTAAGAGTTCAATAGATAATATGTCAAATGTGACGGGGCACAAGCCCTATAAATCCTATTAAAAAAAGGAAGCCAGAAATTTCATGAAAAGATCTGAAATTCTTAACAATCAGATTTGTTTAAGTTTTTTAATTTAATACACTTTTTTTCTTTTAGTTTAATATGATCTTAAGGCGTAACTTTTTTTTAATTTTTATGAAAATCTCATTTATTGTAATTTTACTATGATATCTTTTAATTTGATATGATTTTATTGTAATATTTTATTTTACATTTTTGAAGCCCATTGTAAAAGAATAATTGATACGAGGGTGTTTGGAAGGATGATGAGAACCAATAATAGAAACTATTTTTATTGTAACATGTAAGAGTTTTATATTATAGTATTTTTTTATTATTATTGTAATATATAAAAATTTTATACTATTTATAATTAAATTTATAATAAAAATCTTATAATGGGACCATTGCCAAACACTCACTCAGCTAATCAGTAAACTCGGTCAACGCTGAAAGACACAAGAATGGTTAGACGCACGAGAGAATAATAAAAAACTGCATATTACAATATGAGGTTCGCAAACTGACATCTGCATTCTGTTAGTTGTCAGTCATTAAATGACGAATTAACCCATTAAATGACAAACTATGTGGTCTACGTCCTCACAAATCGCAAAGTCCCTTCATTGGCACACAGAACGCCACGTATCACGTTAAGTTCTTCGTCCATGTGTCATCCTCTCAACAGCTTAAAAAATTCCCACCCTTTTTTCTCTCTCTACAAAATCCAAAACCACACCAGAAATGGCCACGCTCTTCTTCTCGAATTCAGCTGCGTCTCTTTCCCTTCTTCCCCTGAAAAACAACCTCAGAAGTCCGTACAATCCCAAACGGAAACCCTACCTTTCGATCTTCGCGCGCTTCTCAACAATGGCTTCGATCTCCGCTTCCAATTCTGTCGGACCGAGCTCCGCGGCGATCCGTGAGGTGCCGGAGGTCGGGACGGATCAGATGGACCGAATGGCCGACGAGGCGTTTCGGAGGTACTCGTCGTCGCCGGCGAAGAGGAACGGCAGTGGCGTCGCGATCGTTTGGTTCAGGAACGATCTGAGAGTTTTGGACAACGAGGTTTTGTACAAGGCGTGGATTTCTTCTCAGGAGGTTTTGCCTGTATACTGTGTTGATCCTCGGCTTTTTGGTTCTACCTATCACTTTGTATTCCCAAAAACTGGAGGTAAGAGTTCTGTTTTTGTAGGCCTAAAACTCTGTTTCTTGCGTTATAGTGTTTGTTTAGGGAGATTGTGGCTTTTCTTGGAGAATTTTGATTCAATTTTTTTTCTTTTTTCTTTTGAGGGAAAACAAAAAATCACGCTGATATTTTGCTGTGGAATTATTAGTCAATGTCAAACGCATTTATAGACTAAAACTATGAAAATATGAAAATTTACGAGTGAAAAGAATGGTAGAGTCGCCTTTGCCTTGCTCTTGTTTGGTATAATTGTCATTGTCGGTTTTTTTGTTTTCGCAACTGAAATGAATAGTGGAGACTTTATTAAGTAAAATTTTGAGAAAAACCTGCGACAAAGTGAAAATGTAAACAGAAATAACATTTTGACAAACTGCTTAGTTTCTGAAGCATGCCGGATTAGGGAAGATATGAACATGAGGAAATTCTTTGACATTCTCCGTCGTCTTCGCAGCATTGAGAGCGCAATTTCTCATGGAATGCTTGGCGGACTTGAGAAAGAATTTAATGAAGCGGGGACTTAACTTGCTGATTCAACATGGGAAGCCCGAGGACATTCTCCCTGCCCTTGCAAAATCTTTTGAAGCACATACTGTTAAGTGGTTTCCAGACTTATTTGCTTCAGTACAATGATTTATATGATCAAAAGATAAGTTTTTGAAGCAATAAAAATTGAGTCAGGTGTATGCACAAAAAGAAACTTGCAGTGAGGAGCTGAATGTGGAAAGATTGGTGAGCAAAGGTTTGCAAAAAGTGGTGTTGCAATCATCTTCAGGGCAAACTAACAGGCCTAGTTCTACTAAAAATCCAAAGTTGCAACTTGTTTGGGGTGCCACTCTGTACCACATCGATGACCTTCCATTTTCTGCTAGTAGCTTACCAGATGTCTATACTCAATTTCGTAAGGCATGGCAGCTCTCCCTCTCCCTTTTCATATGAACCAGTACTAGTGTTTTTGTATATCAGCTTTGTTTATTAATATGAATGAGAAATTGCAGGCAGTTGAAGCCAAATGCACAATCCGTAACTGCATAAAAATTCCATCATCTCTTGGGCCACCACCCAGCATTGATGACTGGGGATGCATTCCATTGATAGGACAGTTTGGACTTAGCACAACAAATGTATGTTTATAACTAGATTTAGTTTACTGCACAAGCATTCATTGAAATTCAATCCCTGTTTAAAAACTTGAGAAGCACTATTTACTTGGGCACAATTTTTATTTTTTTCCCCTCCTGATTCAGGTCAGCAAAGGAATGAAGTTTATCGGAGGTGAAAGTGCTGCACTGAGCCGAGTATATGAGTACTTCTGGAAGAAGGTACGAGAAATCAACTAGATTATATTCTTATAAAACTATATTTTCTTTCTTTATATATATATATATATATATATATATATAAAGAGAGAGAGAGAGGGGGGAGGGGGGATGGTTTCGTGTGAGACATAGCAATTGAAAAAAAAAAATTATAAAATAAAAGAAGAGATTTGATCACATGCTAGTATTATTGAACACTATCAGTAGACTTGTAATTGCTGAAAGATAGCGCACAGCATGTGTGAAATGAAATCCCGGGCCATTTATCATGATGCAAATCTGAGATAAGTATGTTTCATGTGACCATCCCTTGATTTGTTTTTCATCTTCTTTTTGATTTGTCTTTATTGTTGGTAACCCAACTCTTGAGAGATTATTTCTATGTTAACCATATTTAAGGGGAGTACGCAATAACTTTGGCAGAAGATAAAATTTCAACTTTGGACATAAAACCTTCCTCTGGTTGCTAATTTTCATCTATAGGTGTCATTTGTAGCTTTAAAGTTTTTAGGTTATGAGTTTCGTTAAGGTGCTTGGGTAGAACTATTTAATCTTTTCAATGCATTTCTAGGATTTGCTCAGGAAATACAAAGAGACCAGAAACGGGATGCTAGGACCTGACTATTCAACAAAATTTTCTCCATGGCTTGCATCAGGAAGTCTCTCTCCACGTCTAATACACGAAGAGGTCACATGTTTTGTCAATTTTTGGCTTGCTTCTTCTGTTACACGTTTACTGGATACAACTTGAAAAACAAACCAATTTTCACTTGAATTTTAATTAACATCTTCAGGTTAAAAGATACGAAAATGAAAGGCTGGCAAATGATTCCACATACTGGTAACAATCTCTCTATCTACATTGAAAGGCTGGCAGCACTCTTATTTTTATTAGCTTGAAGTATTATGGATTTGTTGTATTGCCACGAGTCATTTTGGGAAAGTTAATGCAAGTTCTTGTAAGGGCCTAGTTAGAAATAATTGTCACGATGGATTGAAGTATGTTAATAGTTGCCGTGTAACAGGGTCTTGTTTGAACTAATATGGAGAGACTACTTCAGGTTTCTGTCGGTCAAATACGGCAATTCCCTTTTCCATTTAGGTAACTGTTATGTTCTTTGACTTCTCTAAATTAAGTGAGTTGAAATTATCAGGAAAATCAAAGTACAGTTTCCTGAATTCCTTGATGTTAAAAAAGATATTTAAGCATTCGACTTTAACATGACAAAACAAGATTGCACTTCACGTTACTTCTCTTCGCATGAGTTCATGTACATTTTTTTCCTAGGTGGCCCAAGAAAAGTGGAGAAGAGGTGGAGCCAAGATAACAAATTATTTGAATCCTGGAGAGATGGTCAGACGGGGTAGGTGTTGACTTTCTCTCACTCGAATTCTATGTTTCTTGCTTTGTTCTCTTTGCTTTTAGTGAAGGCATTGAACGTGTGATTGAATAATAATAGGTTAAGATTCTGCTCTGTTTTTGGGTAAGAGAATAGAAAACAAGTTTTAAGTCCATAAAGAAATGGAAGTCTTTAGATATCGTTTATTCTTTTTCAGTCATTTTCTCTGGCTGGCGCCTCTTTTTAATAAAAATTCTTACACTTCTTGAACTCTAGGTACCCACTCATAGATGCCAACATGAAAGAACTATCAACAACTGGATTTATGTCAAATCGAGGACGACAGGTAATCCTGATTGAATTTCTAATTTTATGGACTATTACAAATAGTTGCTTTACTTATTGCTATCGGATCCCTACTTGTCAGGTAAACCTACAACCTGACGCTCTCCTCCTAGGAATCTTGCACGTCACACCACTAGGTTTTTAACATCTAAGGTATTGTCTCTTTTGCTGCAGATTGTATGTTCCTTTCTTGTTCGAGATATGGGAATTGACTGGCGCATGGGAGCTGAATGGTTTGAGACATGCCTGTTGGATTATGATCCATGCTCCAATTATGGCAATTGGACCTATGGAGCAGGTATTTTCATGGAATTGGAAAATGATTTCTGCGTGTACATGTTTTTGCTTTAATGCATAATCTTATTAACGTGCTTGCTTGAGAGTGGCTGCATATATCTCGTCCTTTAGTTTAGATATCAAATTTGCTATTATATCTGTCTGTCAAACAGCATGACTATCTTCTTCTTTTTTTTTTCTTAACTATTCTCTGTTGAAATGAACCAAAGCTTGAAGTCAAGAATCCTCCCATGCTAAGCTGTAGGAGTACTAGGACTGTACAATGTTACAGTGCATGTTACTCTTATGATTTGCAATAGCTTAATATATGCTGCCTTGATTGATGTTGCACCAAGTAAAATCTTTCATCTTTGTATAAAAAATCATTTTTTTCTTTTTTCTACTTAGGAGTTGGGAATGATCCCAGAGAAGATCGGTACTTCAGCATCCCCAAACAAGTAAGTCTACTCATTCGTCTTAGCCATTTGATTTTTTCAGTGAAAGATTATTCCGAGTATAAGATTGGACTTCCAGCTTCATTTTGCCAACTGCTTAGGAAAGACCGAATAGGTTTTTTTTTTTTTTTAATTGGTTTTTTGTTCGTTTGTTTGTTTGAAAAAGACTGAATAATTTCTAGGATTGAGGCCCACTAATATTTATTTTCCATGGAATAAAACTAATTATAGATCAAGCTGAGAAATGGGTTGTTCTCTATTTGGTTCTACAATCAGATAAAAATTGTTAGTGGCCAAAAAGTCTAGATATGGCATATAAGTTGGCTGATGTGTTTTCGTAGTTCTTGATGATCATTAATTGTCACAATATATATATATATATATATATCTTCCACTTTCATAGTAAGATTGCAAGAATTGCATCCGAAGCCTGAGCTTCCATGGTGTTTTATGTTAAAAGAGATAAACACCAAGATAGTTCCTTAGAACTTGGGATTGTAGGGAAGTTTATATCAAACAACATGATAGAAGGAGAAGTTTGGGGGCTTGAAGAGTACAAGAAGATAAGTTTAAAAGCACTTACATATATGTGTATATATATACACACACACACTTAAAACACTGTTAATACCTTTTCAGGCGCAGACGTATGATCCTGAAGGCGAGCATGTAGCATATTGGTTGCCACAACTACGATCACTCCCAAAAGATAAGAGGAACTTCCCTGGAAAATCATACATTGAGCAAGTTGTACCTCTCAAATTCGGGAGTACCACAAGCTTCCAAAACCGAGACACGGCTTACGCCTCGAGAAAACCCAATTTTGGACATAGACAAGCAAAGGGACATAGAAGATAAATAAATAATAATAAAAAAACTAAGTTTATTGTTTCATAATGTACGAGGAGACGAGGAGTGACGGAAGATCAATCTCATCTTGCTTCCATTGTGAGGTCTTTTTTTCATCCAATAACCAGAAAAGATCTCATATTACTTCCTTCTCAAATCTCATTTTCACGAAGCGACTTCCTTCCATGTTTAAGGTACAAGATTGAAGTCTTACACAACTTGGAGTTGGAAAATCTAAAGTGCCTCTACGGAGGACATCCTGGGGTAGTGGAGCAATAGCGTATTGAGAAAGAAATTCCTCAAAGCATAATCTGCTCCAGTATTAATTTGTAAAATACAGTGAAATCTGGTTGTTATAAACTTGCCACTAGTCGTCGTCCAACATGCTATCGTATTAAGCAAATTAAGATATTTCTTTAGTGTACCAAATAAATACGTGTCTTACGTATTAAAAAAAGTTCCATCGACAATAAAAAAGAACCAATCAAGTAGCCCTGCAACGGTGGAAACAAAGTTAAACCTTTTATATATATATATATATATATATATATATATATATATATATTTTTTTTTTAAGGGCAAAAGCTAAAAAAAATTCTTGCTAATAGGAATAAGAACTTTTTTTGACCAGTCTAAATCTAACGGCCAAAAATAAAAGAGCTTTTTTTTTTTATTAAATAAGATTAAATATACCAGATTTTTAAGATAAGGAAAAAAAAAAGCCAAAAACATATATCAGAAGAAAAAACCACTGATTCAAAAAGCTTTTGGTCGCCGGTAAACCTCAACCTTCGCCGGCGACCCCATTTCCCTCGTCTCGATAGGTGGAAATAGCCCTCGGCAACCCTAGATCTCGGCGGTTGGGTAGAATATCTCGGCGATCCGGTTGTTGCGAGTCCGGACAGAGGGAGGTCGTGGGTCGCGTGAATCGTCGAGATCTATTGCGATTTCATGGCTGCCTCTGTGGGTCGCCGCCTCTGGGAGTCGTGTATTTGTCGCGATCTCCGTGGATTGCAACTCTCTACTCCCCTCGGCCTTGTTCCCGTGCTCCCTAGCCGGAGTGGTCTCGATGGAAATCGTGAAAATAACGCTGCTATGTCGCGAAACTATCGCGACGTTGCTTGCGGCCACCATGAGTCGCCCGATCCAAGGAAGGGTGGGGACGAGGACAGCATGGAGGCGAGGTCACGGTCGCGGAGTGGAGGCGGTTCTGCCGGCACCGGAGATCATCTCTGGCTCTTTCGTTCAGTGGTTTTTTTTAAAGAAGTTTCTTTAAAGGAGTTTTTTAATTTTTTAAATAAATGTTTTTAATTTTTTTTGGGAATTTTCACTTTTAAGGTAACTATTCGATTAAAACAAGTTGTTATTAGGTATGGTTGAATTTATTTTGGGTTAACGGGACAATTGATCCAATTACGTTTATTGAATTAAAATATGACTCTAATTTGTTAAAATTCTACAAATGTCTTATAATAATATCATTAAAATTATTTATATGTAATTATATAGTACAATATGTAATATCATTAAGAAAATTACTATATCATTAAAGATGTTTTTAAGATATTTTAAATATTGTATTAGATTTTAATTTCATAACAATAATTTAAACACGTATTGTAATTTTTTCATTTATTTTTGCTTCTATTTGAATGTGATTTTGGGCCTTTGACCTTTGATCGACGGCTTAAAGAGATAATTGATCCAATTATATTTATTGAATTAAAATATAACTTTAATTTATAAAAATTTTATAAATATTTTATAATAATGTTATTAAAATTATTTATATGTAATTATATAATACAATATATAATATCATTAAGATAATTATATATCATTTAAAATATTTTTAAAATATTTTAAATATTATGTTAGATTTTAATTTCATAACAATAATTTTAATAATTTTAAAACATACTGTGATATTTTTTTTGATCGTATGGCTAAAAAACCTATTACAAAAAAAGTCTCACCTATAAGATCTTTATGACGGGTCTTACCATAACATCCTTTCTGTTTTTTAATTATATTTCTTCATTGCCTCCCAGTAACCAAAAAGTTAGAGCTTCCTCGGCTGGGGGAAAATTGGAAGGGGAGAGAGCGGTGAGTGGATTAGTAAAATGAGTTTAGGAATTAAAGCTTAAATGAAAAATATCTGCATCTGATGCAATAAAAATTCTTTTTATTTTATTTTTCAGTTAAACTATACATTTTTAAGGGAATGCAACGATAACACGGTCTTACTATAAAACCTTTTTTTTAAACCGTCGAATTTAATTCAATGGTTTAAAAACTTCAACTCCACTCCATTAAAATAGACTCCTCCTTGCACAATCATGTTAAGTTAAAATTAAAAAACTTAAAAATAAATATTAGCCAAGAAAAAATCAAAATAAAAGGGAAAAATTGAACTTAATATTTGGACCTCGTCCTCGCCTGAGCTCCGGCCAGCATTGGCGACTTCTTCAAAGGGTAGTGACGGAGGCTGAACGTAGTAGGCGTTGAGCTTGCGAGAGTTGACGGCCCTTCGCACCTTGTTGCGATCTCGACCCAAGGTCGGCTATGGAATTGCGACGAAGGGGCAATGGAATCCGTTGATCATGAGCGCCATCGGAGGAGATGCATCGTTGAGGGATGGGCTGCTTAACATCAGAGGAGATAGGCAAAGGAAGCTCGTGATCTATCTTGCAGCAAGACCCAATGCCCTTGCTGCCTCTTGTGGTGGTGAGCACCGTCACTATAGTGGTCGAGCAACCACGACATTCGCGATCTGAGCTCGCGTCTAGCTGGTGAGATCCAACCCTCTCGTGCCTTCAACAAGACCTAACGCCCTCCGCCGACAAGATGCTTCCTGCGATGAAACCAAACCCAAACCTTTTTTTTTTTTTTTTTTCGTTTTTTGTTTTTGTTTTTTTTTAGATTATTAGTTTTTTGAATTTTGATTTTTTTTTTTATAATTTGATGCATTTGGTTCTATTTTAGTTATGTGAGCTTGTTAATTTGTGACGGCTAGATTCATATTTAATGGTTATAAAATAGTCCTACTATAAGACCCTGTTGAAGGGTCTTACCATAGCATAGCATTTCCCTTGTTTTAATGTCTTTTCTATTTTTTTTTTTTTTTTTTTTTTTTTGTTTTGGGGGAACCAAGCAAATCCTTGCATTAAGCGAAAAGACAGATTTTTAATTGAAAAAGAATAAAATAACAAACATATCATAGGGTGCCTTTTTTTTTTTTTTTTGGTAGTTAAGGCTTTAGAAGTAACAAGTTGTAACTACTACAATATAATGCTCTTACATACTATAAAGTAAAAACAAAAATTTATTATAATGTAAAGGTTTCATATACTATAATGCCTTAGTTTCAAGTTGCAGCTTCGACTATATTGCCAAATATTTTATAAGGTATAAAACATGTTATAGAGTTGAATATAAAGCTCCCGAGTTAAAACAACGTGTCGTATGCATAGAAAAATATTTAATTGTTACAATACAAAGCTCGTACATACTACAATATAAAAACAAAAAATTACTACAATGTAAAACACTTATATGTCACAATATTTTAGTTCCTACTTATAACTCCAACTATATTACTAATCATTCTATAAGGTATAAAACATACTATAGAGTTAGAATATAAGGCTCATATGTATAGAGTTGTTGAATACAGAAACGATGTGTGATATGTACAAAAAAATGTTCTCTAAAGTTTTAGATACTATAATATAAAAACAAAAGTTTTATGTTATATGCCACAATGTTTTAGTTCCTGCTTATAACTCCAACTATATTACTAAGCATTCTATAAGGTATAAAACATACTATAGAGTTG
This sequence comes from Artocarpus hirsutus, assembly GCA_946598075.1. Taxonomy (NCBI): domain Eukaryota; kingdom Viridiplantae; phylum Streptophyta; class Magnoliopsida; order Rosales; family Moraceae; genus Artocarpus; species Artocarpus hirsutus. The sequence goes on from CAMOHE010047943.1 coordinate 73,315, forward strand.
AATATAAGGCTCATATGTATAGAGTTGTTGAATATAGAAACGATGTGCGATATGTACAAAAAATGTTCTCTAAAGTTTTACATACTATAATATAAAAACAAAAGTTTTGTGTTATATGCTATAATATTTTTATTCCAAGTCGTTGGATATAAGACTCCCATGTATAGAGTCGTTGAATATAAAAACGGCAAGTCGTGTGCATAGAAAAATGTTAGGAAAATGTCTCTGCTTCATTCGGATTTGAAGGGCCACGACGAAACCGCTCTTGCGCCGCCAGCCCTGTAACATAACACTGAAGAAGAAGAAGAAGCAGCTAAACATTGCACCGTTTGCTGGCCGGCACCATTGTAACTTGTAATCTTTATTCCTCTATAGTTTCTTCTTCTCCTTCTTCAGAATCTCAAAGCTTTTCTCCCAAATCGTAGTCACCGAGATAGGTTCCAATGGCGGTCAGTCAAATCCCTAATTTCTCTCCTAAACTCATTTTATTTTTTGTTTTTTTTTTGCCGTTTATTTTTCGGTCTTATTTGCTTTTTATTGATTATTTTCGTGCGATTGTGTATCGGGTTGAATTACCAGTTGGCAATCGCCTGTGGAGAATCTTCGCCGTCCTATTTCGCTTTCTTAAGAACTCGGAATCGAACTGTGGACTCCATCAAGGATAATGTCGCTCAGATCTTCGTCAACATTTTCTGTTGCCGACGAAACATTGATGGGGACGCCAGGTATGTTACTCTTTCTATACCTGTTTGGTTGCTGAGAAACCTCAGAATAGCAGTGAAGAAGAAAAAAAGGGAAAAATCCCATCGTCTAATGTGGGTTATGGACTCAATTGCAGTCATAAATTTTGTGTGATTTATTGGTAGAAAACCTCTAATACATGTTCTTCGAACAGAAAAAAGGATTGTTTATGTAGAAACAAGGCAGTATAAAATATATTTAGCAGCCCCATTTTGAGTTTATTTGAATACACAGGCACTCAAAATAATGTCTTTTATTTTGTTCCCTCATTTACTCATGCTTAGTCTCTTCCGAATGGTTTTTCTTTTCGAAAATTTTTTTAACCCTAGTATGATTTTTTCCATGGTTGACAATATGTGTGAAGGACTCGTGGGAATATGGATTTATTTTCGTCTAGTTTCGAAGATTTTATTGCAAAATTGGGGGAGAATTGCCAATT
>CAMOHE010047945.1:0-41548 GCA_946598075.1 Artocarpus hirsutus
ATTCACTTTAGACAATCATTTGTATTGCATCTTAATCCTGAGATGACTAGTGGGCTCGTTGTCTTGACTTGTGTCTTTTGATGTGCCAAAGAGTGACACCCACATCTTAATAGTGGTATGCATGCCAGTACGTTGGAGGCATGACCCTTAATGACGTAGACCTGTTATTCATAGATATGGAATCCATAGCTCCTCTTTAGGAGTAGTGATATCCTCTTATATGCGTTATCCTGTAATTGGAAAATTGGAGCGCTCAACCATTTGGATACATAGATGTAACCGAATGGTATACTGTCTTTGGATGGTAAGTTTTCTAATGGTGAGATAATGGAACGTAAGATAAAAATAATCGGGAAGGTAAGACAGAACTTGTCCTTAAGTCGATTATGGATAATCCTATGGGGATACGATACACTAAGGTATGTCATGGAGACTTATCTATACGGGCTTCGTAATTCTATAGAGTTTGAGAGTGCAACTCCAAGCTTTTAGTGGAGTAGCGTTGGAGTTGATAATTATGAAATGTATATCTGGGATATTGGGTTTCATAATTATTGGGAGCTTGAACTATATAGGTCCATATGGTCCTTTTTGCTAGCTCACAAAATCCTGTAACGATACGGCGTGCTTTTTACAATAATTGGTGACTTATGTCGATTTATTAGATTGGTTGAAAATTTGGAAGAATCAAATAATTCATGTCTGTTTACCGGTTGAATTAATTTTGCAAAATTAATTCAAGATAAACTTGTTGAATTATTGGGGTCAGATAATTCTTATCTGTTTATCAGTTGATTTAATTTTGGATAAATTAAATCAAGATAAACTTGTAGAATTATTAGGAATCTATTTATTTTCTTAGAGATTATCTAGATAAAGTTGTTTTAATTAGATAACTTCTCTATTGGGTTATTTGAATTAAAACTGAGGCTTTATCCTATAGAATCTCGGGTGAAAAATAAAAGATTTGCGTAATTTTTATTTCGACAGTTCGGCATGCCAAACTTAAAGTTCGGCCTGCCTATGCGCGAATTAAAAATCGCGCGTTTTCACGCGTTTTTACACGTATCTTATCCGATATAGACCCGAATTTGGTTCTGTTTTGAATTTTTGAGACCTTATTAGATAAAGAATGACCCTAGACTCAACCTCTATAAATAGGGAGTAAGTCTAACGATTTATTAAAAAGATCAATAGAGAGATTAAAAGTGACACTCTACTGGTAAGAATCTGAAACTCCGTGAGAGCTCTTGTTCACAAATCACGAACACTAGCTTTTGGTTCTCTCAATTGGTTGGAAGGAGAGTCACCTTGAGGAAGAGCTGTACGTGTGAGCCCACACTCACTCCGATCGTGGATAGAGGATAGCAAAGAAGACTAGTTGGTTGAGACTCTTCTGGAACGTTACTTCTCTACACAGATTTCAAGAGCTTTTCGACGAATACAAGGATAGTAAGATCAGGTTAATTTATACATATAGCATGTCAAACTTATGTCTTAAAAAATACTCTGATTTAAAATTTTTAAAATTCCGCTGCTAATTATTTTTCCAACATGATATACATTTTAAACCTTCAAAACCACGTGCACATTATTAGCAGTTATCTAAATGGACCTCTCAATTCCTGATTTTTTTGTAAATGTCAATTCAAAGCTGTTAAGTAGCAACAAACCATAATATAGTGGGATGGAAGTCTCCAGAAGTCAATTATCTAATCCATTTTTTATGATAAAGGTTATAACCGACCTTGATTCCAAGAGCTCAATCTATGAGCATAAAGAATAATTAAATGCAACCTAATAATAATTTAAGCATAGATAAAATAAACATGCCTTAGAACTAAAGAAACGTGGCAGGAGACATTAAGATTCCCAACAAGATTACAACTCCTCAGAGGAATTCTTGGGAAAAAAGAGATGGGCTCGATTTCTGTATGAATTTCACTGCAATTCAAAATCCCAGCACTAATCTGCGCTCACTTTTTTCAAGCTTGCCATGTATGTCAGATAAACGGTCCACAAATACGCAAACGAACTGTTCACCAATGGCTGCCAACAACACCAACAAATATATTAGCTTGAAACATTATGGGATTTGATGTCAGTTTAGGTGGGACTGTAAAAATTGAACAGAAGAAGATTACGCTGAACGGACCTGAAGATGAACAGGTACGAATTTATATGTGACAAAATCGCAGACAGGCCAAAACATGGCGCCATTAATTAAAGTCGGAAGCAGGTCTCGCTTCAATCTGGCAACAATCTCACTACCACTTTCACCTGAGAGTTGGAGCATAACCAAACATTAATTCAACAAACCAAATCATGAAACTAGGTCTTTCACGCAATAAATATCTGGAACCAACACACTGATTGGAATTCAATACAACCTATGATACAACAAACAAGAATTGACACAGAAGAATGAATGGTCCTGACAAAAACCGTCGAAAGGAATATGGTTAAAATTAATTTCGACCCATTAAGAGACCCAATAAACCTACCACAGAAAACCATTAATTATAATGTTGTATGAACCAGAGGCTACCTTAAAGCCCCTTGCAACAACAGATTCCATCAGGACCGGGTAGACCACTAATTTGTGAAGGGACTCAGGAGAGTTATAATGAAAGAAGGCATTGGCAATCTTATCAGTACAAGTTTCCCTTACCTTGTAAACCTGCGTTATATGAGAAGAAAACGGTAGTGATGCAGGGTCCATATATAGCTTGGCCCATAAAAATCTTCTTCAAGGTTGTGAGCAGATCCCGCTTTGGCAAGAGGTCAGACATAAAATTAAACCATAAATGTTGTGATGGTCCTAGAATTAGCAACCCATATGCTGCCATTCGCAATGTCCTTATTGAGTCGAATGAACCAGAAGCTGGAAATGTGATCAGCTGGAGGAAATGTTAAACCTCGTCAGTAGGTGAACTTCATTGAAAAGCTTAACAACATGGAGAAAACAAACGGTATAAATCAAATATCAGGATGAAGTATTAGTCATTTGAGGCAGAATTGGCAGTGAATTCTTTCCATTTACTAAATCGCAAAGCACCATGTTAATAAAAAGATCTGAGATTGTTAAAAAAAGTTGCCTACTGCCATTATCAATCATCAAATTGTACATAGAGTGACTACTTATTCTACCACGGCTACAGCAAGAAAAATGCTAGGAACATCAACTCTAATCCCAACTTGTGTATCAATTTATGAGTTATAATGTTTTTATTTGTAGGTGTTTAAAATATTGTTACATCAATAGACTGAATCCACCAATGAATTAATGACAAGTCCAGAGTTGGTACAAAATTTAAGATTAGAGTTGGTGTCTCTAACATTACTCCTCCAACAATGAAGAAAAGAAAGGGTAAAAACGGAGAGAACCAAAGAAATGTGGAATAGCCAACTCAGACGTGCGCTGGATACAATTTTTTTTCATTTTCCAAAGAGGAAGGATTTGAGGAAAGCAAAAAGGGAACAGGAACAACAGAAGGTTAGCGGAAAGCCATATATTCTTTGTCAGGTCTTTGGACAAGGTATAAAGTTGGAAAGTCCAAAAGAAAAACTAGATAAAGAAAACACATGTATGATGGCAAGGACAAGAAGATTACAAAAACCTAAACAAAAAATTTGACTGCAACTAATTACATTGTCAAGTGAAGTCCTAGAATTGATGAATGTCTTGTAATGTTTCATAGAACTACGTACACAAACCAAGGATTCTCTCTCATTATCTTTACAAGCACTAAAATACTATCCGCAGCTTATTGCTAATCCATTTGTTTCAAATTTTAACAGTTTTATATAGACACCATAAGGAATTCTCACCCACAGGAAATGAAAAGCCGCAACTTATTTAACAAAATAATGAAGCTCTGGCAATTAACGGTGCACACTAACAGCTTCACAGCATATTTCTTCGTACAAAAGCACCATACACAACTTGAAATAAATAAATAAATAAATGTTTCAAGGAAATAAATCCCTAAACTGCTGGATTAGACACCATAGCAATATGCTATGGCTGTATTTGGCGGCGCACTCCGAAAAGTTGTGTATTGTCGTATAAAATTAGAAATTAATAACTGAAAATTCAAGATTACAAACAAAAAATATAAATAGACGTCAATTAATCAATTCGTCGAGGAAGGGGGAAAAAGGAGATGCAAAGAAATGATTACCTGAGAGGTGAAGTCGGCGGCTGCGTAAATGAGAGAGGAGGAGATGCTTTTGGTCAAAAGCGGGCGTGAGTCGAGGACTCCCAGGTACCATCCGACGAATCCAGACTTTGATGTCGATGACGAGAATGAATGCGAAGGAAACGTTGAAGAAAGAGGAGGATTTGAGAATTTGGAAGGTCTGGGCTTCTCCTTGGTGAGCCGGTTAAAAGACCGTGCAGCGTGGGATCGCCATTGTTGACGCTGGTTGGAAAAGAATGGTGCTTCGTCTAGGCAGCGCTTGGTGACGTCTCTGATGAGATTGATCTTGTTCTTGCTCCCCATATCTTCTGTTCGCTTTTTACTTTTACTTTGACAGACGAGCCTTCACCTCTACCGATGCCAATACTGATCCCTTCCGTAACTCCAATCTAGTCCGTCCGATTAGATTATGAAAAACACATGTTACTTTTAAAAAACTCAATCCAATATACACACATAAAATTACGGATTGAATATTTCCTCATCCGTGTAATCTGCAAATACAATTTATACATCTCTATATAATTTTTATACATTATATATTAATATACAAAACTTTCTAATATAACAAGGGTGAGCAAAATTTATGAGAGATTAAGTATAATTTTTAATAAAAGGTATTCATAAGATGTATTTCATGTAGTTTTTTCTTTATACTTTACCCAATTTATTTATAGAATTAAAACATGATTTTGTTTTGTGAATATTTTTTATATATCTCAGAGTATATATATATATATATATATAAAGACATAAATGTCCTTAATAGTTATATTTTTAATTTAAATTTATTTTATAGAAATTTAACGCTAACATATTTATTTGGTATTATTTCACAATACGTGGGACTATTATCATCTCCTTTTAAAAAAACCCTAAAATTAGGTTTTTGTTGCTTAATATCAAATTAGTATTTAAAAACACGATTAACAACGGTGCTTATTTATTTTTCATCTGTTGTTTTCCTAGTTGATATATAATTAAGTTAACGATACTTAATAACATTTATTTTTACGACATCGGATGATAATGATACTTCTTTTTTTAGTGATATGTAACTAAATTAATTATACATAATTGATATATCATGTACTTATTAAGTTTTTTTGTGTATCTTACAGGTTATATAGTTGATATATTATTAAGTTAATAATACGTAATAATAATTATAATTAACGACATTCATTTTTAAGATTTCAAGTGATAATGATACTTTTATTTAGATTGTGCTAACGTTGTGGATTGGTAATATAACGTATACATTAAGTTAATGATATTTATTTTTCTATTGTTACTTGTATTTTTTCTAATTATATTGTAAGTAATTTAACGATAATAATAAATTTTTTTGTTTAAGTTACATTATAATTAATTAAGTATATATATGTTTCTATAATATCAAATTTTTTTAACAAGTGACTCAACTGTAAGAAAAACAAAGAGATTTATTGAATAAAAAAAACTAAATACATGATAAAATATACTTAAAGCATATTTTTGGATTTTAAATATATGTTATTTAAAAAAAAAGACATTTAAGTGACATTTGTAAAAGAAAGGCAAATTTTAAATCATCTCTTAAAAAATGGTCATATTGTGTCATTTTTACTACTTTTATTAAGTTAAGAAAACACAGCCCAAATGAAGCCTAAAATCCCATTTCACTATGTAGACTCGTGGTTGATACAATAAAAAAAATTTCCAACCTCAACAAAGCCAATAACTCTCCCTTGATTCATTAATGATTCAATACTCAATCATCAATGATTCATCAAATTTTGTAATATAATTTTTCAGAATTTAATGAATTATGCCATGTTATATTATACTTTTTTTAAAATTAATTTAAACCTTAATCGGTTAATTCATGAATGTGTAGATTCCAATCTATGGAATTCGTTATTCATAGATCAGATTAGATTGAATCAAGAGTCTTGCTTTCGAATTCCAATCCGATCTGTACAGATTGACTCTTGTAATTCAACATGTGAACACCCCTGTTAATTGTGTTAGTCTTCTAGAAAACTTTTTTCACACAAACGATAGGTCGTTTTGGCCTTAAACAGCATAATTTGTGACCTATCCTCCGTATTTAGAAGAAACGGCATAGTGTTTTGGTCTCAAAGAACATAAATAGTACAATGTATTCAGGGAAAACGACATGTGGTTTTTGCGACAGGTGGTGATAGCACTTGCTCTTCATCGCACATTCTCAAGCTGTATTGACGTGTCCTTTTTATTCAAGGACCCAGATACGTTGAGAAATAATAGCATGTCGTTTGGAAAATAAAAGACGTTAAACTCTTCAGAATGGGGCTCTTAAACGACATCAAGCTTTAAGAAAACAAACGGTCCGTCGTTTTACTTGCAAAATATCTCATAACGACATTTGTGTTTTTTACTTGAAACTTGGAACGTAACAAGTACTTGTCGTTTGTGACGGACGATGATTTTGGGATAAGAAAAAAGAGTAATAACTTTTTTAAATTGGATGATTTTAAATAATTTGACAGTTTGATTTCTTTAAAAAAAAAAAAATTCCCTTTTTGATCTTGTGGTGACGTTTTTGGATAACCATTTAGGAGGATCTTATACAATTTTGGGGAAAACAAGACCATACAAAAACTAAAAAAAAGAGGAAATTGAGAGTATTTATTTATTTTTATTTAAATTAAGAGTACTTATATATATATATATATATATATATATATAGATATAACTATATAAAAAAGCGCCACAAGCAGCCAAACAGCCCGGTGTGCTTCAACACGGCTGTGTGCCTGCTACCCTTTTTTTTCCCCTGGCTTTTGTTTTGGGCCCCAACTTGCCTGGTTTTTTATTAATTTATTTTTACCCTTTTTTATTAAAAAATTTATGTGGCTTTTATTTTGAGCCACATGTATATTTATTTTCCACTTGCTTCTCTTTAGGTGCTCCACGTTTGGTTTCTTTTTTTTTTTTCCCTTGTCACTTCTTCTTCTTTTTGCCTCTCTCTCTGCCTTCCCTCAAAAACGTTACAGAAAGGCACTTGACTCCTTTCAAGCTTTAATTTTCTTCTTCTTTCCGCTGAACCTGTTCATATTGAAAACCCAATTTCCTTTCTATTTCTTCTGATTTTCTCTCTGTCTCCTATCACCATACAACATAAAAGCTGTCAACCTTCAACATTTACCGAATCATCAAACTGCGGGGACAAAGGAGGCGGATTCTGGCCAATGAATAGATAGAGGAGAGCTAAAAAATTCCTGGCTTATATCCTAAAAATAAGTAGGGATTCTTCTTTTGACTTTTTATTTCCGCTTGATTTCTTCTTGAAAGTTGATTAGTGTGTCTATCGTGAAGTTGAATTTTTTATTCATGAATTTGGATTCAAAAGATTTTTCCGCTGTTTTTGGGGATTTTTTGAAAATTTCAGGAATATAAACAAGGTTTGTGATTAATTATCAATCTTTTGATTGAAAACCGTGTTTTGTACACACACACACACACACACACACACATATTTATTAATCTTTCTGTCCATTTCCGTTATTAGTTTTTTTCTGATATTATATGTTACTTCTATACTTGCTTTTTGGTGTGTTTTCCCCTTTTTTAAAGTTGTTATTAATTTCTGTTTGTATTATAATTATAAACTTTGACATGAATTGACTTAACTAATAAGTCAGATGCTACCAGTTCTTGCAAAAAAAAAACCGAATTTTTTCCCTTGCACAATTTGCTAATGGGTTATTCATTATTTGCAAACGATGTGTTTTTTTTTCTCCCTCAGTTCTCGACATTTTGTTGTCAAAACAAATTGTTTTGGAGTTTCTTCCAGCTATAACATACTACTGCAGAAATCTCCTCCTTCCTCTCTGTTTCTTGAGTTCTGAGAAATTATGAGAACATTACCATTTTTTATAGGTTCAAAGTCGTCAGTAACAAAGATCTTCTCAACTTTCAACGTTTAAAGCTTACATTTCCTTGTGAGCTTTCTCCCTATAATTGGTTTGTGTTATTTAGGAAACAGCATTGGGGATTTGGTATGTGAAATTGGGAAATTTGCTGAAGCAAATTGTGCGCATTGGTTGATTAGCATTTTGGAGATTGATTTTGAGTTATGACACCTTCCAAATTTTTGTGCCTTTTTTTTAGTAGACAAGATTGAAGGAAGTAATGAATACTTTAATCTTTAATGTTGTTATCAGGTTATATATTACCAAAAAAATTCCCTTAAAAAAAAGAGATGGCAATTTCAAATGATATTGTTCATTGCATATGGTGAAAAGGTCAGATGGAAGAAGCATAACTCAGTCTATAATTGCGTTATTTATTTACTTTAAAATTAACATTTTTATCGTCTACTACTACAACTATGGCATACTTTGTGTGATTTGATTGGACTTATTTCAACAAGTTAAAGTAAATAATTTTAAGGAATATTTTTCCTGACCAAATGCTGTAATTGTTTTGTGTTAAAATTGATACAAGACAAAAAGGAATAAATTGGTCTTTCTTCGGTCCTTAATCCATGTTAGTTTTTAGGTATGTGCATTTCTTTGACTGATAAAGTCATTTCATCTTCACATTGAATGAGGTTGTGTGTGTGTGTGTGTGTTTTTTTTTTCTAAATAAAAATTCTTGTTCACTTTGTGTTTGGTCTTTTTTTTTTTTTTTTTTTTTTGTCTTCTTTTTGAAGTTTAGTTTAAATGTTTATTGTCTTAAGGCAGTTTTTTTTGTCTTCTTTTTGAAGTTTAGTTTAAATGTTTATTGTTTTAAGGCAATTCTATTCAGCCCCTTGGGCTAGGACACCCGTGGTGTCTTAGCCCGAGGGGCTGAAAAAAGTTTTTCATTGTTTAAATGTTCGCTTGATGATATATGCTCATTCTGCATTTTTAATCTTTCTCCCATTTCTTTTATTTTGGAGGAGAAAAAAAGAAGGAAATAGATGACACTAAAAGGTGACGTCAGAAAGAACAATATGCCAAAAAAAATAAAAAAGAGAGACAAACAAATAGAACTGACGCAGAACAAGAAATTTTAAGGAAAAAAAAAGGGAGAGAATGCCATGCAAAAAGGAAGATACATTTACTTAATGAACAAATGCAACTTACGAAAGATATTAGAAAATTAAAAATAGTGAGTAACTCAAATTTCGAAATAGGTAAGAAATGTTCATGTTGATAAAGAGTAAAAAAATTATTACAACATGATACTATATTCTCCCAATAATTCTCTATCTTGTAGGCGAGACTTCGAAAAGAAGATTTTGCAAATAAAAAAAGCAACGAAAATGAAAAAGATGTCATATCCCTATCATACTCGTCTATTAAATTCTTTTCTCAGATGTAAATGTCTTCGTTTCTTTTATTTTTTTGATGTGTATATTTATGCACTGTGTGACGTAGTTTCAGAGAATATTATTGAACAAAAGTATTACTGCTTACGTGCATACTAACAAATTTATAATGCGTTTTACTTTCGACGATTTCAAGCTCTATGCAGTGTTAAGAAACATTATGTGCACCTTTTTTTTTTTCTTGTTCTCTCATGATTGTAGGTATATCATTTGTTAAGTTTTATAATTCATTCATTGGGCGATGTGAGAATTGATATTCTTCTTTCCGCATTCTTAATATTGTGTTGTGCCCAGAAAATTCTCAATATTGATTGTGTAAAGAAACAAGTTGTTAACAAAAAGAGTTAAGTCTTTACTTTCTCTTCAATGCACATCACAAAGGGGTAGTCAATTGAAATTTATAAAGAGTAGATATCGTTAGTCTTTTTTTTGTTTTTTGAGCAAAAAAAACTAATTATAGTAAAGCACAAGGCCAAACTCTAGATATTGTTGGTATATATCTTACAAAACCTGTTTTCTCACGTGGCCAATTTGTATGTTGCATTATCAAGAGCTAAAAACAATGAAACAGTTAAAATTCTTATTAGACCGACTATTGCAAACAAACTTATTGATGAATACTTCAAATATTGTCTATGAAGAGATTAAAATTAATTATATAATTTGTATTCTTATAGTAAGTGATTCTTTCATAACCTGTTATTTAAGTTTTTATGCTTTTAAATTAGATGTTTTTATTTATTGACTGATTTTTTTAATTACCCTTCTAATGTATCAATATATCTTAAAATCAGTATTATTAGAAATCTATTCTATATTGTTTTCACTAAAACTATAAAAGAGAATGTAATGAAATTTGGTGATTATAGTATTTAGATTCTATGTTTAAGCTTAGATATAAATTATCAAGGTGGTTCTGGATTTTGTAATTAAGGCACCGTTTTATTGCTGACTTTGTTTTTTAAACGAAGATATGGCGTACTTTGTTCAGGTTTTTGTTGGTATCCCTGACATGGTGAGAGATCCAAATGAACTTTAGGCGTCTTTTATTCACAGATTTCGTGGTTCACATCAAAAGGATTCCTTAAGAGAAAAGACTCATCGCTGCCGTTGAGGCCGTTGGTGTGCTTTGAGTGAACTTTTCCAAATTTAAAGGTCTGAATTTTGAACTGTTTTTTACTTTCTTTCTTTATGCTTGTTTACATGTTCGATGAAATTAAACTTTTGAATTATGTTGACAGATGTAAATAACAAGTAGAAGAAAAATTCCTAGAGCAGGAAGCTGATAGTGTAAAAGAATAAGGCTTTCCTTGATGACTAGACAAATTTCAGCTCATGTTAGCAAAAATTAAGGCAAGTGTTCGTCACTTAACTTGCTTTAGTTATTTTCATAGCATGTTCGTCGATATTGCAAATTACAAATTAAGATTGCTATTTCACTTATTGCATATTGAATAATTTTAACTGCACCTGTTTAAAGTTCAGAAAATACATTTGATAGGCTAATCTTAATTATTTTCAAGTTAGAATGACCTTGGTAATAATTAATAAATAATAAATTAATCGCGAATGTTTTATGCTTATGCTGGTAAATAGTTCAATTTATTGTATATGTCTACCTATTTGACTTTTTTAACTTGTATAAAACTTATATTTTGGATAATCATATTATTAAGATAATCATATTATTAAGGTCTAAATATGTTTTGCCAAATTTGTGTATACGCAGAGAGGTTGACTCGTCATGCAGGAGCTAGCAAAACTCAAAAAAGAGAGTGCGGTTTGAATTCGCAATTGTTGCAGTGTTAGCGTTCATTTGCCAAGCCTTTTATACTTAATACACTGTTGGTCTATTTTGAAGAACTCCTACATTATGAAGATCATTGGTTTTCTCCTGAGAAATGACAGTTTTGAATCTAGAAAGTTGAGAAATTGTTTACTTATAGTAGGGTGGTTAGAATCATTGTTTAGAATTATTTTTACTGTAACGTGCTTTATATTATTTGTAACTGAAAAAGTGGTCTAAATCACAATTGCTAAGCACCCTTTTAAATAGTTTCTATCGTATGTGATCTGATGCGTTGTTTCTAAATATAAATATTTTAGAAAAGAAAAATAATCCATTTATATACAACACATATAACATCATATTTTATTAATTACTTGTTTTTAAAATTTATATATTTGTTGCTTTTAACAAGTTATTTTATTCTTAACTAAAAAAATTAAATCATTAACGAATTTTTTTTCACTGTCCATTAAAAAAATAACTACTAGGATTTAATGATTATTTTTCTATGCTTTTTAATAAATTCTATATTTTTTTTATCTACTTGCAAAAAAATTATTTTAATAATTTTTTAATATATATATATATATATATATATATAGTTTTTCTCCTTAAGCACAAAACGATTGATCTCAACGTGTAACTAACAATATCATTACAAACGCTAGCACGTGCATTGCACATGCCAAAAAACTAGTATTACCAAAAAAAAAAAAAAAAAAGTTTAATAGGAAATTGCGCGTCTCTGGTCTGGTCTAAGCAAAGGGTCTTCATGATCATCGTCACCTTTCTGGACGGAAATACCAAAAAGAGATTCCGAATTTCGTCCTAAAATTACAGTCGCCATGTCCAGGCCTCGAGTTTACGCCGACGTCAACGTTCATCGCCCAAGAGATTACTGGGATTACGAATCTCTCGCCGTTCAGTGGGGGTTAGAAAATATATCCAAAAACCCTATCTTTATTCATATTCTTACTCATATATCTATTGTTTACGATTTAATCTCGTATTTTTTTTATAAATTTATTCTCTTCTATTGGTCTCTAAATCATTACTCATGGCATGACTGGTTCATTCTATTAAATTGCGATTTAGCGTTTATTATTTGGTTTGTTTGGTTTGAATTTGTCAAATTCGAGGCTTTATTTGTTCACGTGAATCTATTCGTCCTTTAATGTGTTTCTGCTAGCTTTGAAAAAGAAATTTTAAGTTTTTCCCAAATTTAGTTGAAGATATAAAAATAATAATATCTCCACAGCTAATGAATCTAGGGCAGATTTGTTTCTTATGCAACTGAACTGCTGTTATTTCGGATTTTATGATTATTTTGGGGATTTTAATTCTCTCTTTACTTACCGGTTGTAGTACAGTTGTAAAAGCAGTTTTTGTTACTTTTTTGTATTTGAACCGAATCAAATCAGTGATTTTTAGGCTTGTTATTATTGTTGTTATTGTTGTTGTTGTTGTTTTAGAATTTTATGGAGAATTGTTTGTATAGATGCCCTTCTCTAAACTCTTTTTTCTATTTTATTAAAACCTTGTTCTGGTTCTCAGTGATCAAGATGACTATGAGGTCGTTCGGAAAGTTGGAAGGGGAAAATACAGTGAGGTCTTTGAAGGAATAAATATCACCAATAATGAAAAATGCATTATCAAGATCCTCAAACCTGTAAAGAAAAAGAAAGTAAGATATTATAAATGGTTGAATTTGTATTTGTTTCGTACTTTTGTACATTGTTTTGGGGGGTTGCTGTGCAATTGAACGCAGTAACAGGTAATGAACTGGTGTTCGTGCAGATAAAGCGGGAGATAAAAATACTTCAGAATCTTACTGGAGGGACAAATATTGTGAAGTTGCTTGATATCGTTAGAGATCAGCATTCAAAAACTCCTAGCTTGATCTTTGAGCACGTGAACAGTACAGATTTCAAAATTTTGTACCCCACACTGACAGATTATGACATTCGCTATTATATATATGAGCTTCTCAAGGTTGTTTCATCTGTTCTAATTGCAAAGTGATGGAATCTAAAGTTGTTTCTTAATTTTAATTCTTTTTAACTTGGAGAACTGTGCTGAATTCTGATGCTTTACAAAGTATACTATCTATTTTTAGTTTGATGACATTCACTTAATGGAAGTAGTACCAAGACTTCATACATAATATTCAGCCTTAAGTCTGGTATCCTTTTTTTGCTTGGGTTAAATATTGTCCTTGGATTATGATACTTTTCAAGCTTATGTTTTTCCACTACCTATGGCGTATTTATGATAGTGATCATGGTGGAATGTGGATAATTTTTTTTTTTCCTGTTATTTCTGGATTCTCATTTTAATGCATGAATTTTAGCGGTATTGTCTTTATAAAAAATGGTCTGTAGGTTATAGTGTGAACGTTGGAAGTTCTTGCGTCTTAACAGCGTGTGAACATGTAATTACAGGCACTAGATTACTGCCATTCACAAGGCATAATGCACAGAGATGTCAAGCCTCACAATGTTATGATCGATCACGAGCTACGAAAGCTTCGCTTGATTGATTGGGGTCTCGCTGAATTCTACCATCCTGGAAAAGAATACAATGTGCGAGTAGCTTCAAGGTATTTCTTGGGTCTCATTGACTTTTTTTAATCAAATCAGGGAAAATAGTTTGATTCCCTATTATGTTTTATATTGGCTTTTGGTTTTTCCCTTAGTAAGAAATCGTGAGAGTCTGATAATATTGATGCTACCAAGGATGCCAAAGATGAGAGATTGAAACGTATTTGAATTTTGTCAATTTTATGTATGAAGAATGTCATAGTAAAAATTATCATAATGGTATTTTGGTACCATACCAATTGCTTAGTATCTGCCAATCTAATCAGATGGTTTTCCTTTACTGGTTTTCACATTACTTTATCAAATTACTTTAAAACTCAGCATGTTGATTTTATGCTGAAAACTGCTTTTAGAGTGGTTAAGGGTGCAAAGAAAGTACATCTATCTGTGTATTTCTTTTGTGAAATTTGATCCTCGTTTTCCAATCATTTGAATCGATGAGATATACTGAATTCGTAGTTGGTTGTTTTTTCAGCTTCAACGCTGATGTTTCCCTTTCTCCTTCATATGAAATGCTTTATATTCTCATCTTCCTTAATTATTGAACGGTGTTAAATGTTAATTTCTTGTTGCAACTTTACCCAGTAGAGTTTTTCAAAAAGGGTTGGGGTCCGTGTCCATAGTGCAATATATGTTCGTGTTGTTACAGAAAGTTAACCATTTAACGTGTTCTAAAGGTATTTTAAGGGCCCTGAACTCCTCGTTGATCTGCAAGACTATGATTATTCATTGGACATGTGGAGCCTTGGCTGTATGTTTGCTGGAATGGTGAGAGATATCTAACGTCTTATTTCTAATCTATCTTGTTCAAAATTTCTTGAATTCCATAGCACGCTCTTCTTCTCCATGATTAACTTGCCGTGGTTTTTTCTTCCCCAGCAGATTTTTCGCAAGGAGCCATTCTTCTACGGTCATGACAATCACGACCAGCTAGTCAAAATTGCTAGGGTAATTGTGATATCGCACTTGAGTCAATGGTCTTATTATTATGATCCATATTTCCTTACAAAATGTGCCCAAATTAATTTATATGGCCAAGATATTATTGTCTGGTAACCTTAGCAGCGTGATTTAACGCTAGTATTTTGGAACCTTGCTATTGCAATAATTTTGTTAATGACATTGCCCTAGCTTGTACTCCCTTATAGTGCAATTAGTGGTAGTGCCTTTGTTCCTCTTCTTATGACTGCATCAATGCTGTAGTGCAATCTTTTCACTCTCTGCTTGGTTTTCCAGCTCTAAAATCACAAAATAGTGATGAAGCTTTGAATATTGAATTTCAGAATGTCCTAGGGGTTTTCTGAAACGGCCATGTAATAATAGTGGCCGATTGTGTGCTGATCATTTTCACATGCTGTAAATGTGTTGTTTGATGGAACTAATTTTATCTTAGATGAACTCAGGTTCTGGGAACGGATGAATTAAATGCATATTTGAACAAGTATCAACTCGTGCTTGATCCTCAGCTAGATGCTCTTGTTGGAAGGTACGTCTCCTTTATATTGTCTTTCAATCATGCAGCTTGAATGGCTTTTTAATCTGTTCAGAACCATCTAAGAAAATTTCTCCTCTTTTTTTTTTCAATAATTAACAGGCACAGCAGGAAGCCTTGGTCTAAGTTTATCAATGCTGATAATCAGCATCTTGTTTCCCCAGAGGTTATTTATGTTGATAACTTTAGCATGTTTAACTTTGGTAGGATCTTTATCATTTTCCCAGTTTGTTGATCGAAATTTCCCCCACCGAACATTCAGGCCATTGATTTTCTGGATAAGCTTCTTCGTTATGATCACCAGGACAGGCTTACTGCTAGAGAAGCAATGGTAATAGTTGATCGCTTCACTGGCTTTTGCGACTTTCTTTTCTCTTTGAACTTATTTCAGGTGCCTGCAGTGTAATGCTTTCTTGTTAATTTCTTTTAATATTTTTTGTTCTGTAATTGCAGGCCCATCCATACTTCGTCCAGGTGAGAAGTGCAGAAAACAGCAGGATCCGGACGCAATAGGAATTACGAGAGTTTTATTCAGTTGTGTTTTTAGTGAAGTTAAGACTCCGTCTGGACCGTTCGCTTTGGGCGTAATGGTCACTGAATGACATATTCATATTGAAATGTCCTCCATCTGTCGGTCTTTTTACCCTGGTGTTCATAAATTTTTTTTCCCCTTGTATTTTTAACACTATTTATCTGAAATAGTTTTGGATTTCAGTTCTTGCACAAGTGCATTACTAAAGTCTGGATTTAGTCTGGATTTTGCGCCGATTTCTTCCCTTTTGATACCGTAGTGAAGACGTTAACAGTCTTGTGTTTTTACCCATTTTCTTCAATGAGAGTCTTCTTCCCCTAAACGATCCTCTTCTTCATCTTCTTTTCTAAATCTAATATTACATGAATTGGAAAGGTGTTTAAAAACTTATCTTCCCACTTAAAAATTTAGTAGAAAAAAAATCATAATTCATTTCCCAACCTGTCAGTGCCACGTGAGTTATATATGTATGTTTAAATCCCGAGTGTATGCTCTAGATAATATACGTTTTGGGTCTTCCACATCTTGCATTTTCGACCCCTTGTAGCCCCCTGTTGGTGTAGAGCCAGGGTGATCACCGCCCATACCAATTCAAGGATATGGGCAAAACCCCGTCAAATATTTGATGCTTTCCTCAAGAAGTACGTGAATGATGATCAAATTAATTCAGGGCTTTCTTTCTTTCTTTCTCTTTTTTTTTTTTTAATTTCTTTTGTGAAACTTACATAACACAGTGACAATGGACAATCTGTTTGTTTAATAAAAGTCTACGATATCCGTGACGGATCGATGAGTTTCATCTCCAAGTAACCAATAATTACAACTATTTTCTGTGCGACACTTTAAGAGTGGTACGTATAATAAAGTTGAAACTTAAAACAAAGCACAACATTATTATTCAACAAGCACGTTCTTGAATGCATAACTGAAACGCTTCTAAAACAATATCCACACACAGTTTGAAGGCAAGAGTTTGCAAAGACATCAGACATTAGAAACTTCCAAACATAAGCAAGGCGAGTATGATAGGAAAGTTGAACCTTCGGACAGTATCTCCACAAGCCCTTTTCCAGATCAGTATATCATTAATGATCATGTCAATTCTTGAGATGAGGAAAACACGTGAAAAGTTCGGACTTGGGATGTTTTGCCTCTGCATGTTCTCTGCACTTCACCTCCGTAGTCGTGCACATGAATGTTTGCATGCATACCTTGCACTGCAAGCATTGCTCACCATTCATTAGAAGAAGAAGAAGAAACCAACAACCAAAATATATAATATGTGCTCCAAATTAGTTCCAACGTCTCTCAAAATTGCTTTATCAACGGATTCCACATTGTAGAATCCAAACTTCGCCATTTGAACTTTGAAAGCAATTTGGGTTAAAGATAAACACATTTGTTATTAGAAGCATGGCATAACACGTAATTCTCTCTCTCTCTTTTTTAAGAAAGGTTATTTTTCAGCTGTGGCATATATAACTATATGCCAAGGGATTAATATGAGGCTTTCTTCAGTATGTGATCAAATGACAATTTTATAGCCGAAGTTATATGTTTTAAGAAAATAAAGACTCACCTGGATAGTCATGGCTTTCTTGTTTGATTCAAGCTGACTTCCTGCAAGCCCGGGGAAAAAAAAGAGAAAAGGAAAAACAAAAAAAAGAGGGACTAATTACCATGGTAAAAAACAAGGGAAGACTCTTAGAACATTCAGATTATGCTATGAAGGAAACACAGAAATTGAAAGAATTAAGGGGCAAAAAGGCAATTACTTCCTTCGGGTTTGTTGGGGATAAAAGGGCAAATGATTTTTTTTAAGAAAAATTAACAGAGAACGCATCAAATTTAAAACTGAAACAAAATGTTAGAGAGGCTTTAACTGCTTTCTTTTCCTTTAGCTGAAACAAATTGAACCTGGCACAAGTTTTCTTTACAGAGGGAATAAAAAAATACCTTTAGCTGCTGATTTCAGCTTCTCCATGTTCCTTTCTCGAGCCATCTTCGACTTCTGACCGTTGCCTCCACCCATTGCTTGTTTTTCTTCTTCTTCGCAAAATGCACTTCCCTCCTGAGACAGAATTTTTTGTATTCGAAGAAAGGCTGTATATCTAATTAGGTAGAATGGGAGTCAGGAGAGGCCGCAAAAAAGAGACACGACAAATTCTACAATAATTAATAAGTCCAAAGAGATAACGAAATAGAAAGAATTTTCCAAATGATTAAGCTGGTCTTTTTTTTTTTTTTTTTTTGTGACATCGCAGAAACTTCTGCGTCATTAGACTTTGGGTGTTCACACTCGAACCGATTGAGACATAGGCCTACGCATTTTTTCGACAAACATTTAAGTGAAGTTTGACAAAAGAGAAAACAAATTGGGTCTAAATTCCTAATTATATTGTGCACCACTTAAAGTGCATTTTGGTTCTAATGTGATAAACCTTACGTACAGCTGGAGCCACTTGTCAGTACAATGTGTGGTGGGTGATTGATAATTTTCATCACACAACAGTGGTGGGACCCACGCACCCCACCGCGCGGAAAATAAGCACACAATAAATGAGCCCGAGGAAATGTGCACGTTCGGCATTCATTTCGTTTTACGGTTCTTTTATTTGTTTTTATTATTTTATTGCGTGGAGTTGTTGTTGGATGGCAGTCTGGAAACTATGTAAAAAAAAGCATGTTTTTGACTTTCTCATTGTGTTTTTCAAGAGAATTTGAACCGTTACAGTCTCTCAGCCTCTAAGGTATTAATCCAAACTATATTTTCAATACGGGTTTTAAGTTGCTTTTTTTTTTGCGCCAAACTTTGAGTAATTTTTGCCCGAGTGCTTGTGTTGATCAGCTGATTATACCTTTTTCTAATGATTTGTATGATAATTTTAATAGAGGTTTGAAACTTTAGTTCCGACGTACGAGTTAAAGCTATGAATAGTATAAAGCTCTTAACAGTTATAAAAAAAAATTATTATAATGTAAAGTTCTCACATGTTATAATTCTTAAACTTAAAATGTCAGTTATAACTCATCGTCAAATTGCCCGAGGCCTATGCCTTTTTAAATCCAATCGTAGATGTTATGTCAGTAATATCTGTGTTATTTTTTCTCTTAGCTTTTGTTTAGCAAGCTGCTATAAGTTTTCGGTGAGATTTTTAATACGAGGTTATAACTAAAGTTTCAAACACAAACTCAGAGTCTGTTAACGGGAATGTAAAAATATTCTATTAATGGGAATGTAAAAATATTCTATTAGGTTAATTATGTAATATATATATATATATATATATTTAGAGTACATTAATTGGAATTAATTGGAATGTAAAAATATTCTATTAGGTCAATTACGTTATATACATACATGTATATATATATATATGTATATAAAATATCCTGTGTCCTTATAAATTTCACCATTGGGTCAAAACGGGGAGCCGTCTAAATCGCCATGCTTACGTACGGGCAGCCTACATTTCCACAAAGCCCGAGCAGCTGTAGATGGACCTTTTTTACGGCCCATATTTCCATGTCCAAACCAAGAAGAAACAAGAATGTAAACTGGGCCTTTTTTATCGGCCAATCCATTTGTTATGTTCGCCAATATAGCCGGTAAGGTGCTGGTATACGCCAAGTCCAAATTATGATCTACATCGTTAGGCCCGACACGCAATTCGTGCATATTCGTAACATGCTCATGTTTTAAAAACGTTGTAAGTTGCAAACGAAGAAGAATGCAAGTGTTTTAATGTGATGAAAACATTAATTATAACAAAAACAAAAAGCGTATCATTTAAAAATAGACTATGACACTAAAAATCTTACAAAAACTTGAATAGAATAAACTCTTGTTAAGAAAAGACCACAATACAAGTCTCATAAAGACGTTAAGCTATATAATGAAAGTGCAAATGGTAGTCATTGATTGTGCCCATGTCGTGTCCTTGTCATATTTCATATCCAAAGTTCACATCACAGCTGGGTCTATGTAATAACGTTTTGGGTGGGACTTATTTTATAAAAGCTAATGACACAAGTCTCAAGATATTTGTGTTCACTCTAAAAGGTTATCTGCAATTTCATTTTATCAGTAAACTATCAAAATCATGGCAATCTCTCCGCTAGAAGGCAAAAGAAATACGTGTCGGTGAGTATCAACGGCAAGATCTATGGAAAAAAAAAAAGACTTTGATTAGATTTAAAAGCATCAGATTGTGTTTGATGAGGTTCTCAACTGAAGAAGCCTCTCAAAAATATATGTATAGTAACACTACAATTATGATTGAATATTTATTTAATAATAATGTTGGGTCATAATATGTCTATTTATTAACGTGTTGTGCACTCATCAACTTTGTCAATACGACTTATTTTCATGTCTAAAAGTGAAACAGATAATACGTTTTAATTCGTTATTCATTGCAATTGGCAAAATGGCCTGATTAATTTGGTCGCAACAAATATATAATCATTAGACAATAATAGGGAAAACAAGCGAAAGGGGTGGGAATAGTGGGATACTTTGAGTACGTACCTTATAGTCCTATTCGTTCGGGTTCCAATCCATCAACCTAAGGATAAATAGATTTTTATTTTCTTTTCTTTTTTATAATTAATCTAAGGACATTAAAGGTAGATGCTGGTAGAGGTTATATATACACACACGTAGGCAAAAGGTAAAGTTAAAAGGAAAAAATAGTTCCAAAAGGGTAGGTGTTGCCGATCATCAATAGATTTTTTTTTGCTTATTCATCAACAGATTATTTAAACAGGAAGGTAAATGTTTTAGATATAGTAACCTTTCTCTCAAAAAAAAAAAAAAAAAATTCCTTCTTCGAATTTCCAAAATTTTGCAATTAATGGTCGATGAAAAAAATGGAACAACGGGAAGTATAGAAAAATAAAAAGAAAAGTGTGGACCAGTTTTGGATTTAAGGTTAGTTAGCACCTAACCAGGAGGACTCGTCATACTCAAAGCAGGAATACAAGTGGGGCTTTTTTTTTTTTCCTATAAAAAAATAAATTATTAAAAGGGGAGGAGAAATACTAGTCGGATTCAACATGATTAGCTCTTATCTTTATCACTCCACCACCCTTGAATCCTCGTCATCAAAAGCCCGATTGAGTTTAGTTACCAACCACTGCCATCATATGGCACATCACCGGGATAAGCAACGAGGTCTATCGTTATTTTGGGGACATTTAACCATTAATAAAGTTAAATGCAACTATTTGCTGATTAATTAATTACGTTTTATATCTTTTAATTTTTAATTTAATGCTGAATCATTTAGACATTTATTGCTAAAATAAAAAGCCACGCACGTTTTATATCTTGTGTTTTTTTTTTTTAAATGAAAATGTGATTTCGATAACAATGTAATAATATATTATCTATCTTTAACATAATAATAACAATAATAATAATCGTAGTGATAATATTAATATTAATATAAATCAAGTTAAAAAGATAATATTATTATCATGTATTTTCACGAACACAGCCACACACAATCCCAGCGGAGTCCTACTTCCGCTGCCGTTCCGCAGCGAGGGTACACGTCCGTGACCTTATAACGACGACCGCCAGCGCAGACAGCGGGGCCCACACTGCCTTAAATTCAACTAAAGTAGCCCAAAAAAAGAAAAAAAAAAAGCAAAAAAGAAAAAAAGAAAAGAAAAGAAAAGAAAAAGCAGAATATGCTTTCCTCTGCTCCGCAAATATCCCTTCCTCTTCCCTCGCTACTACCACGATATTCTGTTCCTAAAAATATTTCTATCTCTTCCCGCTGACTGCAAAAGATCATTGCTGATATTTCTCTTCATTCCGTTTCTCTCGCAGTTGCAGGAGTGAAACTGAAAAAAAGAAAAAGAAAAACTATGGAGCTTGTTGGGGAGCTCTTTCTCTCGGCCTCTCTCGCGCTTCTCCTTTCTTTCCTTGTCGCCAAACTCGTTGCCATGGTCATGGCGGTCGGAGATTCTGAGAATAAATCGGCTAGGGTTTCGGACGAGGGCGTCTCTGAGGCGGAGGTGAGGTACGAGAAGAGTTTGAGAGCTTTGGGTTCTGAGAGCGAGAAAAGAGTTGAATTTGTTGCAGAAGCAGTAAAAAAGGTCGCTCGTTTAGGCGAGGAGATTGTGGAGGAAGTGCAGGGTCGTCGAGAGGGAGGTTTCGGAGATCAACCGGAGACCGGTGGATCGCCGGGAGAGGTGATATCAGAGGGAGAAGAGAGGTCGTTGGAGGAGAAAGACTTGGACTTTGATGTTCGAGACGTCGATGAAGCTGGCGCCGATAGTGATTTCGCGGAAGAAGGTTTGGAGAACAGAGGAGTAGAAGAAACCGGTGCGAAATCGGAGACGAACGACGTCGTTGCTCCGCAAACTGAGGAGGTGGAGAAGGAAGAAACGAATGAGGTTGAATCGCAGAATATCGGCGACGAGGATGATTGGGAAGGGATTGAGAGGAACGAATTGGAGAAAGATTTCGCTGCTGCCGTGAAATTTGCCGAGTCTGAAGCCGAAAAAGGCTGCCGCTCGGTGGTTCTTGGGAGGGATGTACAGGTGGAGTTGTACGGACTTCGGAAGGTTGCGACAGAGGGCCCTTGCCACGAGCCTCAGCCTCCGGCTCTAGACGCCCCTGCCTGTGCCAAGTGGTACTAAACTCTCCCTGTTGCTATTTTTGTTTTGTCCTTTTTTATTTGTGACGGTGGATTTAGGATAGGATTGCATAGGAATTCTCGTATTTGATTTCTTTCTGATTCATTAATTGCCGGCGAAAAATTGTCTTTAACGAATGGGACAATGTGCAAATTGCAATAGAAAACCGAGGAAAGCGGAGTTAATTTTATATAACATAAATTCACTTGTTTTAATTACCAAAAAAAAAAAAAAACAATTGTTTTGCTTTGATAAACAGCTGAAAAATCAAAGCTTTAATAAGCACCCGGCATAAAATTTTAGGATGGGATTGGAACAGAAGTTAAAACAGACCAGCTTACGTTATACAATGAAAGAAAGAACGATATGGTCCTTTTGACCATTTCCCAATGTCTTGTAGCTGAATACGAAATGAAATGTAGGATGTAACACCTTGTAGCGGAATCTAAATAATGCTCTTGGGCTTGGCTTTCCAGCATTTTCAGAATTACTCTTACATTTTTATGCTATCTTCATCCGCCTTGAGGCTTAGTTTTTTAGTTCTTAGAACTTAGGTCTTAACAGATGGCATCATCTCCTGAACTTTGACGTTCAAACAGATTAAGAAGCATTTCCTAAGTATCAATGTCATAGACATTTCCTGCCTCTCTCTGTAGATAAATTTTAACCCAAGGCTTACCTCAATATTTCCATATGTGGCGCCCGACTTTGGACCCGACAAAGTCACCAGTAGATGCAACAAATTTAAGAGAATCCAAATTTGTAACAAATTTAAGAGAATCCAAATTTGTAAAACACAGAACGGGCCTATACCAAATTACACGGTATAGCTTGATTGCTAGTTATAATAACAGGGTTCACAGCTGCTATGTGTGAGTGATGGAGGGCACTGATTACGTTGTGTAAGGAATGCTTGGCAGAGGCTGGGGAACATGACTCCAGAGATGGCAATGGCGCAGTATATTTTCATTCTTTCAGAGAATGTTCCGGGTTGGATGGACGATCATCTTGCTGTAAGTCTCTTGCTGTTGCGCTATAGTTCTTCCTATATTATTTGGTGAATTCAACCTTCAAGAAAGTTTCAATGAAAGTGAAATTTTCTCTTTGTTTTGAGGTTTGTAGGGAGAGATTAGAAAAAAGCCTTTAGAGGAAGAGATGCCCCGTACTGTTGCTCTCGTTTCTAGCACATTGTTGCATGCTCGACCAAACATTGAGAACGAAAGGTGGCCTAACTGAATTGTCTATTAACCGCAAAGTTTCTTTATACTTGTTTTTGCTGTTATGCTTCGTTTTTCTTCCAACCTTTTTGTTACCTCTGTAGGGAATCAGAACTGAAGTCTGGAGCCGAGAAAGATAATTTTACTGGGGCATCACAGTTGGAGGACAGGGTATGATTATAACCAAGTTCATATATGTTCTTGTTGAAAACATCTGTTTTCTTCATTTTGCCTCAATTCTTATTAGGAGCATGAAGTTTTCGGGTATTTGAGATGATTTCATGCTAGTTTGCTTCACATAATACATTACCTATCAAGGCTTTATTTACTTATGGCTGCCGATTTATAATTTCCATCATTATATATACCCATGTTTGTCTTTTTCTTTATATCATGTATTTTTTGTTTTGAAGTTCCAGTATACACACACACACGCACACCCCCATGTTTGTCTTTTTCTTTGAGCTATTTTTACTTGTCAAATCCCGTTAACAGCCTACATAACGTGGTTTGATTGGAAAAAATTTCAGGCTACAGGAGAGACCACAGGTGCTATTCTTTCGGTTTTCCCTACTAAAACAGGATAATTTCTAATGACAGATGGAAAAACTAGAAGTTGCTTGCAGTGCGTGTGGTACTTGGAATATTTATACTATCATTTAATTTATCTACAATTATGATGGTGCGTGTTTATACATACTATTGCCAATAGTATGTTTTGTGCATATATGCATGTATATATATAAAAGATCTATCTGTGTTTGCAATTCCTTTCCTTGTGGTTGAAGTTAACTATTGATATACGTTAATCCATATTTTATGCAATCCCTTACCTTCATCTTATACTTAAAACATCTACTTTTCTACGTTGTCTTTGACCTTGACACTACACAAAAAATCACGTAAAATAACGTCCATGAGGATTGTTGTCATTTCAACTGCTGGTAGTTTCGTTCAAGTTTTAAACTGTAACATTTACGCTCCTTGGTTGGGAGGGATGCACATCACTTGCAATTGAAAATTGACTTCGCTCTGTTTACATTCTAAGGCATTCTTACGTCCTAGATTATCAGGCACAACACTTTTTTCTTGTCATTCTGGATAATGAGAGGCACTTGATGCCGCCAGTTTTCTAGGCAATACTTGAAGATTTATTACATTAAACAGATTACACTGCTACAGCTTCGTAGATTCCTTTGAGAGAAAAAAAGAAAAGAAAAGAAAAGAAAAGAAAAGCTTCGTAGATGGCAGAAAATGAAGGGACCATTTTATTCGGTTGCTATTCTAAGTATTATAGCCTTGGCATGCAAAGTGTCTTGTTACACTTTGCGGCCCTATATTATAGATCCATCGTGATTGTATGTCTCACCTTGGGAAGTTTGAGAATCGTTTTGGGACGTCTTTGATCCATTACGGGCATATTCGTTTCCATGAGAAGTTTCGGAAGGATGGCTGGTGAAGTGTGGGATTGAACCGGTGTGGGAGCCAATTTCTCCGCTGTTGCCCTTGCGAGTTTTTGAATTAGGGCCACCACCGCCGTTACCATACCCTCCACCATTCCCAGCTCCAAAACCACCACCGTATCCACCACCACCACCACCATACCCACCACCACCACTGCCATACCCGCCACCGATGTTGCCACCACCAGGACCATAACCCGGACCACCCATGCCAACACCGCCTCCATTTCCAAACCCCCCACCATTTCCTCCTCCTGGACCAAAACCAGGTCCTCCACCAGAGCCAAAGCCGCCGCCACCACTGCCAGATCCTCCTCCGTAACCGCCAGCTGCGAGCCCTCGATATCGAGCCTCGTCAAGGTCATGCTGATTCCGGAGCCTCTTATGAATGCCATTGCTTTCATCTCTCAAGACCTTCCCTTCTCTTCCAGTTGCATGACCAAGGAGCTGCAAACCCAAGAACATGAGAGTCCACGAACCAATACTAATCCTTGCCATGATTCCCTGTAAGTGCAAACTGTATATCATCAAACAAAGTTAAAAAAACAAAAAAACAGAAGAAGACACAACAATACAATTATGTTATAAAAATCTTACAACGCTACCCTTTGGCACTCCGTTGATTGATGGACAAGGAGTACAGCAAAAGTTGAGTGCAGGTGTAATGTATGCATGCGGTAACGTATAGCGTTCCCAACATTTATAGTGTCGTACTTTTCTTCTTGTGGTTTTGGTGTATGAGAGGTGAGCAGAGGATTGAGCGGGCTTGCACGAGCAAAAAAAGCGTGATTAGATGAAGCGCGAGAGCTGCTCTGATTCTGGTGAGAAGGGCGACTTGCATGATCTCCCGGCACAAAGTTGCTGCATGTAGGGCGTTGCTCCTTTGTTTCTCTGCCTTTGAAATACACCTCGTAAAAGATAATACGGCTGTTTGGTATTGCTCTTAAAATAGTGAAAATGTTTTTGTTTTGAAAAATAAGAATTTTTTTAAAAATTATGTTGAAAGTGTTTTTAAAATTTTTGTCTAAAAAAAATGTGAAAATAGGTGCAAAAATTCTGAGAACGAAACCAAACGGGCCGATATGTTTGTTTTCCTAGAAGGAATAGGCTTCTTTGAGAATACTTCTAGAAAAAATGAACATGTGGATTGAGCTCGGTAGACTTTGAAACTTCGGGCTTGGGTCCCTCTGTCCATTCCATATCAAGAGATAGCTATGACGGCTTCATATGGGCTGGTCTTCGGAATAATGGTGAGCTCCTTTATTTTAATATTATTTTTTTGAAATGGGATGATGAGAGAGAGCTCATGCAATAAAACGAGAATCATATTTATAAATAAATAAATAAAATAGAAAGAATAAGATTTTCAGATGACAATTGAAGTTAATTCCTTGATGTTTTAAGGGAAAAAGAAAAGAGAAAATTACATGTTATGTCATATTTTTAAAAATTGTATTTATTTACGACATATTTCATTTGTCACACTATTATTTATATTTTATATTAAATTATGTCACAAAAAAATATATGTGGCATTTATAAAAAGTAAATCTTAAGTATGTCATTTATAAAAATTTTCAGAAAGAAAATAACAACCGAAGAATTTTTGCTTGAGAACGTGCCAATTTAAGTTAATTCTTTTGGCTGGTTAGAGGGTGTTTGGGAGTGATAGGAACCACTCAGTTCCCACCACAAATTCAATTATAAACAGTAAAAAGCTCTCACATGCTACAGTAACAATAAAAAAAATTACTGTAGTGTAAAACTCTCATATACTACAATAAAAATGGTTTTCACAACTGATTCTCACCATCTTTTCAAACACCCACTTAAGCGTTCAACTATATTATCGCAGTCGAAATTTTTAACTCAAGTTTGCGGGAATCTTACCAAAATCCTTTTTGAGTGGGAGCTCCACCGAAAGCCTTCTAATTATGATTACTGTACCGGGTTGCTGGAGACACTTGTAAGAAATGAAACTTCCCAGCAATTGACAAACATGCAAAGAAAAATGAATATAATTGCTCATTGCATTTCGTTGATTCTATTTTTTTTTTTTTTTAAATTCATTCTCCAACTCAATTGCATCCCTTTGTAAAGTGTAATAATATTCTAACATTTTTCTTCTCCACAATTTTCACTTTCCTTGATTACGATTTACATTCAGGAATGATAACTGAGAACCATCACCATTCTATAGCAGTGCTGCACCAACTTTGAAAGTGGCAGGCAAATATAGGGAAAAATCGAGATTGTGGACAATGACTTGTGAAACAAAACTATAATAATTAATTTCCCTCATGAACAAAAAAAAAAAAAAAAAAGAAATAATTACTCGACCCTTTCTAGTCTGGACTCAGGTCCTGAAATATTAGTATTGTGAAATTCGATTTTAGTTTTTTTTAATTAGTTCTTGGATTTATTTATTTACCTAACGTGCGCATCACATAATCAAATTTTACATAAATCAGCACATAAAAGGGCCAGCTGATCTCTTCAATGCCCTTGAAGACTCATAAAAATTAGTCTATTTAATTTACAATCCATGAGACTATATTTTAAAATTTCAAAATATTACACAATGTATACATGACTTCATTAATTTTGAAAATTATTGCACCAAACCGTCAAAATCTTTAAGTTTTAAGAGTTAATTGGACAAAAAAAAAATTAAGAAGTAAATTGTTACATTTTTAAAAATTCAAAGAACTTTTTTTTATTAAAAAAAAATGATTACAATATTATGGCACGTCTTGAGAAAATGTTTGCCCACTATTGGAAAATTTTAGGGCGACATCCACTACCATCATATATGTTCCACACTGGACCACCTCATTTTGTCGTAAAAGTGAAACAAATCATTTCAAAAAAGAAAAAAAAAAAGAGAAAAAAGGAAAGTGAAACTAATCATAAGCGTGAACATGAGCGTGCAAACATTTCCAAATATCTTAACAGTTTTAACCTGCACTAATAACGCTTTTCAAGATTTAAAATGTCGGTCCAATAAAAAACATTGATGATGTAGGTCCCAAATTAGTTGTGAATTTCCTTTGCAAAAAGAAAAAAATGATTGTGATTTTTAATTGGGCGCAAATTAATCCTGCTTCGTGTATATGGGTGCCCATTCCCCCGACCAGTCCTATCTAATCATTATTTCCATCTAGACAATTTAATTGCAATCAACAATATAAGAATCTTCCCCAGTTCAATGCGAGCTAAAAACTTGCATTTTGACACCCTCTGAAAAAAAAAAATCTAAGAAATGGAGAACAAGAAGATGAAGATACTCCTTTTCATACTTGCACAAACACTTGTTCTCCTGACACTCCCCCATTTCTACGTTGCAGCAGACGACATCCAAAAAGAGAAAACGACTTACATAATCCATATGGACAAGTCCAGCAAGCCAGCAGTTTTCGACGATCATGTCAACTGGTACGACTCCTCTTTGAGATCGGTATCGCACTCCGCCGACATGATTTACACCTACAAGAACGTGATCCACGGCTTCTCTGTAAGCCTCAACGACGAAGAAGCAGAGTTGCTCAAGAAACACCCGGGTGTTGTCTCTGTTATACCGGAAATCAGGTACGAGCTCCACACAACTCGGACGCCCGACTTCCTCCGACTAATCGGAGAGAGCGCTAGCAATTCCATTTTACCTTCGCCGGGAAAAGTCAGTGACGTTGTGATCGGCGTGTTGGACACGGGCGTTTGGCCCGAAATTAAAAGCTATGATGACACCGGTCTTGATCCAGTGCCGAGAAGCTGGAAAGGAAGCTGCGTGAAGGGGAATGATTTCAACTCCTCAAGCTGTAATAGAAAGCTGATTGGAGCTAGTTTTTTCTCAAATGGATACGAGAAAAGACTTGGACATATGATCGACGTGAAAGTGGAATCGAGGTCACCGAGAGACGACCACGGCCATGGAACTCACACCTCAAGCACTGCAGCTGGGTCGGCTGTGGAAGACGCCGGCTTCTTCAGCTTTGCTTCTGGGACAGCACGCGGGATGGCTACCACAGCTCGAATTGCAGTTTACAAGGTTTGCTGGCTCCATGGATGTTTTGGCTCCGATATAATGGCAGCTGTTGATAAAGCCATAGAAGATGGCGTCCATGTCCTATCCATGTCCTTTGGTGGAGGCTCTCCTGATTACCACTCCGACAACGTTGCCATTGCAGCTTTTGCAGCCACGACGCGAGGAATTTTAGTATCTGCCTCGGCTGGAAACAATGGACCGCATTTCTGGAGCTTGTCTAATGTTGCGCCTTGGATAACCACCGTGGGAGCGGGGACAATAGACCGTGATTTCCCAGCTTATGTTAAGCTTGGAAATGGGAAAACATATAAAGGAATTTCTCTCTACAACGGAAAACCTTTGTCTAATGATGTGTTGGTTCCAATTATTTCAGCTTACAACGCAAGTAGTGAGTCAGAAGGTCATCTATGCATGGAAAACACTTTGATTCCCGAAAAGGTTGCTGGGAAAATAGTGATATGCGACCGAGGGAGAATCCAGAAGACCCTGAAGGGCCTGGTGGTGAAAGACGCTGGTGGAGTTGGCATGATTTTAACTAGCAACAACAATCCTATCGGTGAAGAGCTAGTCGCTGATGCACATTTCTTGCCCGAAGCATCTGTTAGCCTAGAAAAGGGAAATGAGATCAAACAATATGCCGATCATGAGGCTAGCCCAACAGCCACAATCATTCAAGGAGGCACAAAATTGGGAGTTCAACCTTCGCCAATAGTTGCAGCTTTCAGCTCACGGGGTCCAAGTCGAGTCACCCCAGAGATACTCAAGCCAGACGTTATAGCCCCTGGAGTGAATATCCTCGCTGGATGGACTGGCACAGCCGGTCCAACCGGATTGAGCGGTGACAAGAGGCGGGTAAGCTTCAACATCATTTCGGGCACATCAATGTCTTGCCCTCATGTCAGTGGCCTTGCAGCCCTCCTCAAGGCCGCGCATCCAGAATGGAGCCCTGCTGCTATTAAGTCGGCTCTCATGACCACCGCCTATTCAACCTACAAAAACGGTGAAACCATAAAAGACGTTGTGACGGAGAATGCAGCGACGCCTTTTGATTTTGGAGCTGGGCATGTGGATCCAGTGGCAGCACTTGACCCTGGCCTTGTCTACAATGCTACGGTTGAAGACTACATAGACTTTCTTTGCGCCTCTAATTATACTTCGGAGCAGATCAAGACGGTCACCAACAGAGATTTCACCTGCAATGTGGGGAAGAAGTACAGTATTGGAGATCTTAACTACCCAACTTTTTCTCTTCTTCTTGGAAAATCGACAGCGTCACGAAGGGTGACACACTCTAGAACCCTAACAAATGTTGGTACCCCTGCAACATATAAAGTCTCGGTATCAAAAGTTGACGCAGTGAAAATCTTGGTCATACCAAAAGCGTTGACTTTCAAGCAGATTAATGAGAAGAAGACTTACAATGTCACATTTGTTGCCCGTCGTATGACATTGAATACAATACGTTCTGCTCGGTTGGAATGGTCAGATGGGAAACACATTGTTGCCAGCACTGTTGCTTTTATGTGGACATAAACGAAAGCACCAAAGAAAGAGTCTATACAATTGAACGATGTAGCCTCTCTCTCTCTCTCTCTCTATATATATATATATACATATATATATATATATACTATTGTTGCTCGAGATATAGCTGGTGTATTAATTCTAAAAGGGTTGCCAAATAGAGCAGAGTGTACATCACTTTGTATGTCATTTTAAGTTGTCTTTTTCTCAATAAAACCGAGCAAGTTGGTGTGTTTCTTAATGTTTCTTTGTCAAGTACTCTCCCCAGTGATTTTCTTTCCCTTAGCCAAGTCGATCAATATTATTTGAGCAAAAAATTAGGAAAAAACAAAAAGGATCTAATTGGAAAACAGCAAAAACAGGGGAACGGGCCATTTTTCATTGGACCCAGATAGGGAAGCTCGGAGTGAAATCGAAGTAATCATCTAATCAGTTTATCAAAGCCATTGAAATGTAATTTAGATGTGAGAAGAAAATGACAAGCAATTGCTGTCGGTGACCAATGGACTGCCACTGGGGTCCTGTTTTGGGCGGCTGTCCATTGCATGTCATTGTCGTTCATTCATGTGCATCGCTTGACCATTTATTTAACTTTCTTAATGCGCGTCGTTATTATTCCTGCTTCTTGTCAAGTTATTGTCTTTTCTGTTTCTTTTAAATTTTATCAATTATGAATAAGACTTCAATTTTTGGCCAATGTTTTTCTTAATATATATATATATATATATATATATATACATATCTCCGACAATGTTGGTTGCCAAGTTATCATCGATTTAAGGTTCTGAGTCTGGTTTTTACGGCCGTTGTCGTTTTTAATATACAGATAGACATTGCTCTCATCTTTGAATGTCGTTTTTGTTGTCAATCTGAGTCGTCTATCATATTTTATTTAAAATGTCGTTTTCAGTTGTTTTTACATTTTATTTGTCTTTTTTTATCACTTGAACTACTTTTCTTTGTACTTTTTCGTGTTATTTTCTTTTACAAAATAAGAATTTAATGTGTGTCGTTTGCCAACCTATTATAATTTAGAAATATTGTTTGTCGATGCTTTTGAGCATAGTTTATTCATTTATTTATTTATTTTCGTTCTCGTTTCTTCGGCTTGTGCATTTTGTCAACAATTCCCTTTAAAATGGTAGTTTTTATGATATCGTCCTTTCCCAACAAGTGTGAATTTTTGTCATTGTTTGTCAAGATGTCGTCGTTGTTTTTTTTTTCAAAAAAAAAATACTGTTGTTTTTAAATGTTGTCGTAGAATTTGATTTAGTCTTTGCATTTCGAATGTCGTTGTTGTTTTCATTTTGTTGCCTTTTTTGATGTGTCGTTTATCCTCGTTATTGTAGTTTAATATATTTTGTTGTCGGACTTAGAGAGTCGCTGACGTATTTCTTCAATTGTCGCAGCGTATTATCGTTTATTCGTGTCGTTTCTTAACTAATTTTAGTCTTTAATGTATTTCCAATTTAGTTCATTTTGAGATGTCATCTATTTCAAAGTTTTGCTTTTAGAATGTCATTGTCATCATTTCTTTTTGTTGCCCTCTTAGTAGTTATTTTGTTACTGCCGTTCTCGTTTGAAATATTTAGTCGTCGTTTTGAGTTGTCGTTTTCGTAATTCTGTTTGAATTATGGTTTCTACACTTTGTCGTTTCGTTTTCATCCTTCTTCAAGTAATTGTCGTTGTAGAAATTTTATGTCGTTTTCACAAATGCAACGCAAAAGTTTATCATTTACCTGAATGGCGTTCTCGGATAACCAGCGGTACCTCTCCGTACCGTACCTGGCGGCCCCACCACGATTGAGATGATATATAAAATAAGAGTTCCAGCCTTTTACTAAGCTCTTGTTGGTTTTTGTTTGTTGCCCTTGTTTTCTAACCGGAAGAAACTTTTTTTCTTTTTTGCCTTGAAACCGACGAAACTATGAGCATACTGGTTCCCATCAAAAAGTTTTTATTCCAATTTTTTAAAGGGTTTTCTGTCACAATATTTGAAGTTCAAATTTGCACTTTTAGCTAACCAAAAATCCACATATATATATATATATATATATATTTGTTGCTACTTTGGCACGGAGCCAGTATAGGCCCATTTTTTTTTTCAAATATTATATATAGATATATGTATATATCAACTTTGTTTATTACAAATAACCCCCACTAAACCATAACTCTCAAATTTTAAAAGGAGAACGAGAGGACTGCGAGGTTTTTAAAACTTTTTAAACAAATATAAGGTTTTAAAAATATTTATAATAAATAGCAGATTTATGATATAAAATAACTTGTTTACAATGTAAATAAATAAGAAATATTTACATTGTAAACAATAAGGTAGATATATTATTTGTATCATAAATTCATTTAATGTGTAAATAACAATTATTTACATGGTAAACAATAGGGTAAATAAATTATTTACAACATAAATTAGACATTTATTATAAATATTTTCAAAACCTGTAATTTATTACAAATAATTTAGAAAAAATAATATTTCTTACAATTTTTGAATTTATTTTTTAAAGCCCCACTCCTATTCGATATTAGTTTAATAGTCTAATAAAGTGGACCTAATACATGATAAAAGCCTTTATTTAAAAAAAAAAAAAAGATGAAAGAAAAACATTCTTTTTTTTTATTTTTATACACTTTTCTGTTCTTTTTTGTCTCGTCTTATGTCTTATATGTAATATCAGAGACTAGAATAGAGGAAAAAAACACACATACCTTTTATACAATATCAGCCAAGGGTGCAAACAAAAAGGGCCAGTTTAGTATTGTTTTTAAAATAGGTGAAAATGGTGTTGTTTTGGAAAAATGAGAATTTCTAAAGGAAGGTGTTGAGTGTTACTTACTTTCGATCTTGTGGCATTGAGTGAAAAGGTTGCAAGTTATATACCTAAGATTCGTATTGTTCACATATTCAATTTGGGACAAGAAAAAAACCTTCATTCTAAATTTCTAACATTTTCAAGACATGAAACCTATCGGGGACAATTTTATTGCATTAATAGATATTAATTTTGATTAAATTTCTGTTTTCGTTATTAGCCCTCACTGACAAAAATTATTGATTCTGTCCCTGTTGATACTTTTGTTTGTTTCTCTGCTGTATCATCATCTCTTGTTGCAGTTTCTTTAATGGCGTAGCGAATTTCCGACTTATTTCTTTTTTGGTTGCGTATATTTTTACATATTTTTCTTTATGTTTGTTTTGTAACAGTGAGTTCTTATTTTTCTGCCTTACAAGATCTTCTTTCCCCCTTGTTTCTTTTTTAATTTGCACTTATTTCTTGGTACGCATTGTTCACACTCTACCACTCTGGGCCGTAAAGATTTTTATTTTTTTAACTAATCCAATGACGGCCACAATTAGCATACCAATTAACTTATCTGAACTACTTCTCTTTTAAAAAAAAAACTAACATTGAGTCCAGATGTTAACAAAAATCTTAGCTGCATTAAAATTAGAATAATGTTGATGCTAAGGCAGTTTTATTTATAATAATTTGGTCGACTCCCAATATTGTCACTCCTATTATTTGTTTTGATAGTATGAACCAATATTCAAAACAAACGAGATTAAAACGGACAAAAAAAAAAAGATTATGATCGGCGTATGGTCGAATGTTTGTAATAGAAAATTAAAATGTCATCCTTAAAAACTAAATTCAATATTAGTTAAAGCCAAAAATTTATTTACTCGTGAGGTCTATAATAACCTTGTATTAAAAAAAGGTTAAAATAACCCATAAAAGGATTTTTCATCACCATTAACGACCTAATATTTTAGTGGTAATTATTGATGTCAATCAACTATTAAATAATGACTACTCTTTGATCAGTGAAGTAATAGACTTTATATTTGAATTTTAATAGCTATTAATCAACTACTATGCTGTCAATGAAAATTATGACCGAATCTAGATTTAAATCCAACAATAAATCCGTTGCTAATTTTTTCACCAGTGAAAGAATGACATGTCTCGTACTACCAATACACCCTCCATCTTATAGTCAATAAAAAAAAAAAAAAAAAATTTTTTTTGAGTCATTGCGAGTAATTATGTATATTTAATTAATGACCAGGGTATTAGAATAAGACCAAAGAATACAAGTAAATGAGGTAGTATATAATTAAGATCAAGAATATAGAATCAGGATTATATCATTTTTGAGAGTTGATATAGCTCTATTAATTATTAACTATAATTTACTAGAATAATTATGTACCTTGGAAAAACAATTTTTACTAATTTTTTATAATAAGGTCGTATCATCTTCACAAGACAATTTAGTATAATTATCATCCTTTTTTTCTTTTCCATCGCCAATACGAAGTAAAAATTTTGTACATTAAAAAAAAAAAAAAAAACTTAGGTAGCAAGGAACAAAGTTTGAAAGGATGAAGAAAAGACTAGGTAATAGGTGAGTAAATAACAAGTGTTTCAAATCAAGACAAGACATGGTAGTTGAAAGAAAAAAGATAACAAATTCTACATATTCAGCTTACACGTGTTCGACAATTAGTGAAGGAGAAGGAAATTTACATGACTTCAATACATAGCAACACATGGCAGCAAAATAAATAAATAAAAAATAAATAATAAAATAAAATTGGTGATACATATTTAAACCAAGAGATGGTTCTATAGTTAGTTGACGCACGGTAGGAAATAGGAAGCAAAACAAAGTCTTATAATGATAAACATCTATGCTTAGAATATGTGTGCGTGTGCGTGTGTGTGTGTGTGTTATAGAAAAGCTTCTGTCGCGACGAACAAAGTTTGAAAAAAGGATGAAAGAAAGAATGGTTTATTATGAGTAAATAGAAAGTGTTCAGACAAGGACAACAACAACTTGTACATATTCAGCTTACACGTATTGGAAAATTAGTTAAGGAGAGGCAAATTCACATGAAGATAATACACGGCAACGCTACATGGCGGTCAAAACAAAAAATAATAAAAATGGTGATGCATACGCAAGGCAGGTGGTCCTATAGTAAGTTGACACATGATAAGGAAAAGGGCGCAAAGGAAAGTCAACTGAGAAACTTCTACGCAATCTTGAGGGTGTAACACGCACACACATACATATATAGATATATAATATGACTTGTAATTACCTTAGTTTGTCCTATAAAATCAGAGAGTACTATATACGGTGGAAAGTCTGAATTTGGATTTTATCTAACTATTTTATTATGTTTGACCGTTCTTCGGCATGTTTCACGTGAATGGGTTGTCGTACAAAATAATAACAATAATAATCATGTGCCATAATTATCCCCACCAAATCTATCCTGTCCTATATGAGCCTATAAATTCAATGGAGACTCTCAACCATTTACCAACAAACTTGAAACAGAGACTAGTCCTCCCAATCTCAAGTTCAATCATGACTAAACTTCCATTTTTACTCTGTAAACAAAGATATTGCTAACAGGAAGGTGAACATATTTTTGTTCATCTTTTTGTTCATCTTTTTTTCTCGGATTGGACAAAAATTATAGTATAAAACTACAAATATTTCAAAGAGAAGGAAACTCACATGGGATTAATAAAATTTCTTCCATATTTTTTAAGTTTTTACTCGTATTTATAATTTTTTAAATTTCAAAATATTTTTTGAGCCTGAATAAATAAATAAAATTCTAAAGGAAATTTTAGTATGTCGAGAAAGAAGAAGAGTGCAAGTGGTATCGTGGTTTTAATTGATTTTTTTTTATTTTTAATCATTAATAAATATTATTTTATTGTAATTGTAATTTTGTGGTTATTTTTGTAAGTGAGATTACCAGAATATCTTTGATTTTAAAATTTTTATCCAAAATTATGTTAACCTTATAACAAAATGAATATTTTCGTTAATGCTTTATATTTCAGGGAAATAAATTTTACGTTTTAAAATTCAAATGACGAAGTATTACAATGATTATAGTTCAAAAGAGATTTTTCTAATTAATTTTTTTTTTGTCATTATCGTTGCTTCAGCTTGTGTTTTTTTACAATTCCCTTTAAAAAATTACAGAAATTGTAGGAAATGTTACTTTTTAAAAACTAATTATAGTAAATATTAAGTTTTGAAAATATTTACAGTAAATGTCAAATTTATAATGTAAATAATTTATTTACCTTTTTGTTTAAAATAATGTAAAATTTTTTTATTAACACAATAAATGGATTTATGATGCAATTAATATATTTACCTCATTATTTACAATGCAAATATTTCTTATTACTATATACATAAGTTATTTACAGTGTAAATTTGACATTTACTATAAGTAATTTCAAACTTGATATTTATTCCAAAAAGTTTTAAAAACATGACATTTATGTCTTTCTTTCTTAAAACTTTATTTTATTATGACGTTGTCCTTCTCCAGCAAGTGCGACCTTCTGTCAAGATATTGCTTTATAGTAACGTCGTTAATTTGCACATCTTTCTTTCTAAGAAAATCGTTAGCCAGCAGTGTTGTTCTAAAATGTTGTTGTATATTTTAATGTAGACTTTGCATTTTGAATGTCGTTGTTATGTTCATTTTGTTGTTTTTTAATGGGAGGTTGTTATAGACGGTATTAGAGCTTTAACTTAACCGAAAGTATGATCAACGAGAAAATTGGCCCAAATTAAGAAGAGTTTTGATTCTATCAATTCTTTAATTATTTTAGTCTGGCACATAATATGTAATAAAAAATATCACAATTACCCCACCTAAGTCAATAATATGTTATGGAAAACGTGTCATAATTGCCCCACCTAATTTATCCTGCACTATAGAAGGCTATTAATTCAACGGAAACTTTTAAACATTTACAAGCAAACTTGGAATAGATCAGACTAGCCCTCCCAAACCCAAGTTCAATCCTTACTAAAAACTTCTATTTTCTTTTGCCTCTGAAAGCAAATTCATTGCTTACAGGAAGATGAACATATTTCTCTCCATACTTTTACTAGTATTGTCGCTAAGTCTCTCTCACTTCCACGTTACTGCAAATGATCATGAAAGTACTCGTGATGAAAAACCCAAAGCTGAGACTTACATCATCCACATGGATAAGTGTGTTAAGCCAGCGATTTTTGGCGACCTTTCCGACTGGTATCACTCCTCTTTGAAAGCAGTGTCGGACTCGGCCCAGATGCTTTACACCTACAACAACGTATTCCATGGCTTCTCCGCGAGTATCACCCCAAAAGAAGCAGAATTGCTTGAAAACCAACCGGGTGTTGTCTCTGTTACGCCCGAAACCATATACGAGGGTCACACGACAAGAACGCCGGACTTCCTCTGACTAACAGGCGGGAACGCACCGCTTTTTCCCAAGCCGGATAAAGTAAGCGATGTCGTGATTGGAGTGTTGGACTACGGCGTTTGGCCTGAGAGCAAAAGCTACAACGATGCAGATCTTGGATCCGTGCCGAAGAGCTGGAAAGGAGCTTGCGAGGTGGGGAATAACTTCGCCTCCTCGAGCTGCAACAAAAAACTCATCGGGGCTAGGTTTTTCTCAAAGGGGTATGAGAAGAACATCGGACATCCGGTGGATGAGAAAGTAGAATCAAACTCTCCGAGAGATGACACCGGCCACGGAACTCACACCTCGACCATCGCGGCTGGGTCTGCTGTGGCAAAGGCAAGCTTATTTGGCTATGCCCTCGGTACAGCGCGTGGGATGGCTACCGCGGCCCGAGTAGCTACATATAAAGTATGCTGGCTCCGCGGATGTGCTGGCTCCGACGTAATCGCAGGTATCGATAAGGCCATCGAAGACGGCGTCAATATTATATCAATGTCGATAGGGTTACCCGTCTCCAAAGATTACCACTCTGACAGCTACGCCATTGCCGCTTTCGCTGCTGCGTCGCGGGGAATTTTCGTATCGACTTCGGCTGGGAACAACGGCCCCCATAGCAAGACCTTGACCAACGTTGCACCTTGGGCGATCACCGTGGGTGCGGGGACAATAGACCGTGATTTTCCGGCTTATGTTAAGCTCGGGAACGGGAAGGAGTACAAAGGCGTTGGGATCTACCAAGGAGACTCCAGTTTATTGTGTGATGAGGAGTTTGTTCCTATTGTTTACGCTGGTAGCGCAAGTAATGACCCTGTGGATGGCTCTTTTTGCCTACCGGGTACTTTGGATCGCAAAAAGGTTACAGGGAAAATAGTAATATGCAATCAAGGCAAAAATTTGAGAGCCGAAAAGGGTCTAGAGGTGAAAGACGCCGGTGGTGTCGGCATGATTTTGACTAAGGACGGGGAGTCTTATGGGGAAGAAATAAGAGCTGAGATACATATCATCCCCACATGTGCTGTTAGCGTAGAGAAAGGTAATGAGATAAAGAATTATGTAGATTCCACCGCTAATCCAACGGCCACAATTATCTTTAAAAACACTGTTTATGGAGTTCAACCTTCTCCAATAGTTGCGGCTTTTAGCTCCCGGGGGCCTAATAGCGTCACGCCAGAAATACTCAAACCAGACATTATAGCCCCAGGAGTAAGCATCCTAGCTGCGTGGACAGGTGCAGTCGGTCCTACTGGATTGGCAACTGACAAGAGGCGGGTGGACTTCAACATTCGTTCAGGTACATCAATGGCTTGCCCTCATGTAAGTGGTGTCGCAGCCCTTCTCAAGGCCACGCACCCGGATTGGAGCCCCGCTGCTATTAGGTCGGCCCTCATGACGACGGCCTACTCCACTAAAAACGGCAAAACCATAGAAGATGTTGTCACGGCAAGTGCCGCGACCCCGTTTGATTTCGGAGCTGGGCATGTGGATCCAGCGGCTGCCTTAAGCCCTGGACTTGTCTACGATGCTACAGTTGACGACTACATAAACTTCCTCTGTGCCTTGAAATACACTGCTAAGCAGATTAAGGTAGTTACTGGAAGAGACTTCAATTGCGATCCAAAGAAGAACTACAGAGTGGGAGATCTTAACTATCCATCTTTTGCCGTCATTCTGAATGCATCACCACAGAGTGCACCACAAACTGTGACATACACTAGAATTCTGACGAATGTTGGTTCTCCCGCAACGTATAGTGTCTCAGTGTCAAATGTTAATGAAGTGGATATATCGGTTCAACCAAAGTCAATGAGTTTCAAGAAGGCAAATGAGAAGAAGACCTATACTGTTACATTTAAGGCTAAGTCTATGCCATCAGGTACAACCCGTTTTGCTCGTCTGGAATGGTCAGGTGGGAAGAGTATTGTCGGTAGTCCTATTGCTTTGAGCTGGTCAAATCTGGTTTCCAACATTGACACAGCTGATGATTCGGTCCATCGAGCGGTTGTCTAAACTAGCAAACTTTGAAGTGTTTGTCAATAGTTTGTATGTCGTTTTAGTATAATGTTATGTCAATAGTTTGTTTGTCGTTTAATATAAATAAGCCAGTACTTGATGTGTTTGTGCTTGCTTTTCTTCTTTTAATTTACATGAACTATATATGAACGAAAATTAAGAATGTCGTAACTTTCAACTTGTGATACGACAATCCATACGTGACATACAAGCTGGTCGTCATAAGCTCTTAGTTCACCTTGCGGGAACCATTTTGATAGCTCTTGGCCAAAGCAAAGCTTTCACAATCACAGGTAACGTGAGAGTTACGCTAAGAAAGAAACTAAAAAAGGCTACAAAAAAGGATTCAAATTTCTAATCTTAGTTTTAGTGTCTTAAATGATGTTTAATCAATCTTATTTTACCATGTTGTTTAATGAACAAATATAAAAAAGGCAATTAAAGAAGATTTTAAATTTTTTAAATAATATAGCATGATATGGTTGTTTAGACACAAATGTGATTTGATTTTTAAGAAACTATTTGTATTGTATTTTTTTTTTTGTCCGATAAAAGGAGCCACTGAGCCACATGTCCTCGCTGGGGCCTATGTAGATTCATATAATTGACTATAAACAAAGAAGTGAATTCATAATAATCTTTATTTTGACTATATTGATATTATCCTTGCACCTTAATAATCATATTATAGAATGAAAATCGTCTTAAGCTTAAAATATGTTATCATAGAATGCATGTGTTGGCAGTACATTGATCAACTTTGGGCGGAATGGACTTCTGCACGATAGTACCGGGCTGTTTATGAAAAGATACAAGGCTGTCATCAACCTTCACACTCACTCATTGCACTTCTTATTGCCTTACAAAGTTGTACTGTGCCTTTAAAAAAAGGAAAAAGAGAAAGAAAAAAAGATTACGTAATTGCATCAGTCATAATTATTGGAGATATTTTTATTCTTTCATCTTTGTTTAAATATTGCCCGATGTGAGATATCTTACGCTCCATTTGATCTACATCTTTCACATATATGGATCATGGATGCATCGTTGTATGTGGGTACGTACGGTAGATGAACAATTTTAGAGGGTGCATGGATCACTCGATGGGATCAACAATAGCAAGAAAATTTCAAATAATTAATAAGAAATAAGAAGTAAATCTTAAACTGGTCAATTCAGATGCGCAAATTCATTGGTGAAAAAACATATAGGTTTGGAACTTATATTAAAAGATAATCAAATTTGATAGATCTCAGGTTAATTAGTCGATAAAATTTTGTAAATTCGAGATTTATTGATTTTATTTATGTAAAACCCTATATAATATACATTTTTTTGTCAATATTGATTAATTTGTTTATTTACTTAATATTTACTA
>CAMOHE010047946.1:0-13329 GCA_946598075.1 Artocarpus hirsutus
AAATAAATAGATTCCTAATAATTCTACTAGTTTATCTTGATTTAATTTGTCCAAAGTTAAATCAACTGATAAACAGACAATAATTATCTGACCCCAATAATTCAACAAGTTTATCTTGAATTAATTTTGTTCACAAAATTAATTCATCCGACAAACAGACATGAATTATTTGATTCTTTCAAATTTTCAACCAATCTAATAAATTGACATAAGTCACCAATTATTGTAAAAGCACGCCGTATTGTTACAGGATTTTGTGAGCTAGCAAAGGGGATCAAATGGACCTATATAGTTCAAGCTCCTGATAATTATGAAACCCAATATCCCAGATGTACATTTCATAATGATCAACTCCAATGGTACTCCACTAAAAGCTTGGAGCTGCACTCTCGAACTCTATAAAATTACGAAGCCCGTATAGCTAAGTCTCCATGATATATCATAGTGTCTCGTATCCCCATAGGATTATCCATAATTGGCTTAAGGACAAGTTCTGTCTTATCTTCTCGATTATTTTTATCTTACGTTCCATTATCTCACCATTGGAAAACTTACCATCCAAAGACAGTATACCATTCAGTTACACCTATGTAT
Source organism: Artocarpus hirsutus (assembly GCA_946598075.1). Classification (NCBI taxonomy): domain Eukaryota; kingdom Viridiplantae; phylum Streptophyta; class Magnoliopsida; order Rosales; family Moraceae; genus Artocarpus; species Artocarpus hirsutus. The sequence goes on from CAMOHE010047946.1 coordinate 595, forward strand.
CCAAATGGTTGAGTGCTCCAGTTTTCCAATTACAGGATAACGCATATAAGAGGATATCACTACTCCTAAAGAGGAGCTATGGATTCCATATCTATGAATAACAGGTCTACATCATCAAGAGTCATGCCTCCAACGTACTGGCATGCATACCACTATTAAGATGTGGGTGTCACCCTTTCGCACATAAAAAGACACAAGTCAAGACAACGGGCCCACTAGTCATCTCAGGATTGAGATGCAATACAAATGTCACGCCCCAGGGTACGGGAGGCGACGTGGTTGCTTAATTAAGTTAAATAAATAAAGATTTAGTTAAAAATTGAGGTTTTAGAATTAAATTTATAAATAAAAATGAGGAAAATTTTAAAAAAATTGTTTGATTAGAATAAAATAAAATAGGGAAAAAGAATAAACCATCAAAGTAATTAAACAAATAAAGATTACAATAATAACCTTTAAAAATGGGATGGAATGAGTATGGGTCCCACTGGCCCACATATTGTGCACACACATATAGTACTGACAATATTACAATACAACTACAGTCCAAGTAAAAAGAAAGATAAAAATTTACATGCCTTACTAGCTACAGTACAACCTACCTAAATCTTCTACTGATTGTAAGTCCGGTCGATGGACTCTTCTCCGATCCTAAGCTGATGTCCACCAAGGGTTAAGATTTTAAAACAAATAAATCGTGAGCGAAAGGCTCAGTAGGACTATATTTGGAAATTATTCAACTTTAAAAGAAATTTCATAAATCAGATAAATACATAGAAAACGAGCTAGAACAATTAAACAAATAAATAATTAAATGAGAATTTAATAAAAATATAATCTTACCAAATCAATTCAGATAGGTCAACCAAAAAGAATACCATTTTCTTTTCCTGTGCAAACCATATGTAATTCACCACCGTAGTGGCCCAGCTGGGTTTCGGGACCTGCCCACAAGGTTGTTCACTATACTACCCGGTCTCTGATATGGCATCATGCCCTCAAATATATATATATATATACATATATATATCTCTTTGATTAATAAAATCTCTTCTTTACCAGATATAATCATTTATATTCATTGTGGGGTTTATTATGAGATCCACGTCAATCTACTTTTTCAGAAAACAGTTAATAAAAATTCTTTATTGATAAATCATTTGAAAACATTTTTGTAGAAATCCTTTTAAGGCCAAAACATTTAAAATCGGCTGCCAAAGAAAGGGTAGAAGTCTTACCTCAGTACTCGTGTCGGTGTCTCACACCGTAATCCCGGTCTGCTATACGTTAGCTCCGCGGATCCACGCACAAATCCTAAATGCATAGTAACTTAGTCCATTAGTATCTAACCCGAGGTATCCTATGATACTAAATCATCTCATGATGTCCTAGTGTGCCATTTAGGTTTATAAAACCATTATATAAAGTTGAAATTTAAATCAGGGTTTAAAACAGTTAAGATGGGTGAAAATCATAAAATTTTCCTTGCTCGGTCGGCCTGCCGGTTTCCCTGGTTCAGCCGGCTGAACTGTACAGTTTGGCCTGTCGAAAATCAAACTCCGGTCGGCCGAACATCCCCAGGTTCGGCCTACCAGTAGGATGAATCCGGCTTGTCGAAGGTCAATTTCGGCCTGTCGATCTGGGAAATTCTAAAAATTTCCACGCACGGGTTCTCGGCTTCCCGAATCCAAATTCTCAATTTCAACCTATTTTTCTCAATTATCAGGCATGGATAATCATCATAAACTATAGGAAATCATAATGGAACACTTCTTAATGAATTAAAACAAGTTTTAAACAAGATGTTCACAGAAATCCAAAAATAGAGAAAATAGAGAAAAAATGAAAAATCTCGATTCCAATCCGTTTTTGATGAAATAAAGTTTCAATCCTACTTAATCTAAGTTCATCTAAGCTAGATCAAAGTTTTTCTAAGCTCAAAATTGTTTAGATCTCAAAATGCAAGAAAATTTAAAAAATTGAAAAACTTTTGAATTTTAAAAACTAACCTCAAATTGAAGCTTGAAAATGATGTTTTTGTTGTTGAACCTCGTTCTCGAGCCTTCAATCTTCTAACCCAAAGCTTGAAATCAAAATTTGTTTAAAAATTTAGAGAGAGAATGGGAGAGAAGGAGAGAAACCGAGAGAGAGAGTGAGTGAGCGAGAGAGAGGAGAGAGAATGAGAGTGAAAAATGAGGAGAGAGAGGAAGAATTGAAATAAATAGAAAGAGGGGGAAAATTAGTTGCACAAGACTGTGTGCAACTACACACTATTTTCAAATCAAATTACTTTTGTTAAAATTTAAATTAACAATTAAAAACAATTTAGAATAATTAAAAATCATTAAAAGAGTAAAATAATGCAAGGTTACTAAATTTTCACAAAACATTCAAATTAAAGTTAAAGTGCTCATTATGGCACACTAATCCACCATTCATCATTCTAATGTCATTTAATTAACTTGGGGGTGTTACAACTCTCCACCCCTAAAAGAAAATTTCGTCCTCGAAATTTACAAATCGATTCAAAAACAAAACAAATGCGGATACAATTCCCGCATACTCGATTCCAATTCCCAAGTGGCTTCATCAATCCCGTGATGCTGCCACATGACCTTAACTAAAGAAATCTCATGACGGCGTAAACTAATTACTTTACTATTGATGATTTGAATCTGCACTTCTTTATACGTCGTGTCTTCCTGAATCTGCACATCCTGGAACGAAACGATCTTATCCTGCTCAGGTGGACACTTTCGAAGCATCGATACATGAAATACATCGTGAACATGCAAAAGTTCTGGAGAAAGGTTGAGTCGATACGCAACCACACCCACACGTTGAGTAATCTCGAACGGTCCAATATATCTTGGCGCGAGTTTTCCTTTTACCCTGAATCTCGAAAAGCCTTTGTGAGGAGATTCCTTCAAAAGTACAAAATCTCCAACCTCAAATTCCAAAGGTCGTCGTCTTCTATCTGCATAGCTCTTCTGCCGACTCTGAGCTGCTCTCAATCTATCTCGAATCACGACAATCTTCTTGTTGCTATCACGAATCTCATCCGGTCCAAGAATGATCCTATCTTCTGGCTTGGCCCAACATACTGGCGATCGACACGGTCGCCCATACAATGCCTCAAACGATGCCATACCAATACTCGATCGATAGCTGTTGTTTTATGCGAATTCCACCAGATGTAAATACTTCTTCCAGTTCATGTCGAAATCCAATGCACAAGCACGTAGCATGTCTTCGAGAATCTAAATAACTTGCTTTGATTGTCCATCGGTCTGAGGATGAAATACCATGCTGAAGTTCAAATCCGTACCTATAGCCTCCTGAAAGCTCCTCCAGTACCTGGCATTAAATTTGGTATCCCTATCTGATGTAATGGACAAAGGAACTCCATGAAATCGTACTATGTTTTGCATATACAATTCTCCAAGAATCCTCCTTGACCACGTCGACCTGAATGGAATGAAATGACCCGACTTCGTTAACCTGTCGATCATGACCCAAATCGCATCATGCTGCTGCTCTATCCTCGGCAATCCGATAAGAAAATCCATCATTACGTGTTCCTATTTCCACCCTGGAATAGGAAGTGGCTGAAGCTGACCTGTTGGCTTCTGGTGCTCAGCTTTCACCTGAAGACAAATCGCACATTTAGCCACGTATTCCCGAACGTCTTTCTTCATGCCTCTCCACAAGTATTGTCTCTTCAAGTTATGATACATCTTCATACTTCCTGGATGAATAGCGAACTGAGATCTATGAGCTTCGTCCATTACGGCTTTCTTCACTTCTGCAATAGCTGGAACCGCCAAACATTTCCTAAAGTACAACGATCCATCTGCATGTATTCTCCATTCTTCGAACTGCTCCCCGTTTCAAATCCGCGTCTAGATTCCCCGAAGATGCTGGTCTTGCCACTGGTTCTGCTTCACCATCTAATCAAGAGCTAGGGTCGTCTCCATATGATACACCGAAATACGATCGTAGTCCTCGCAATACTATAGACCAAACTCACTTACTGTCGCATCTCTTTTCCAATCTTCGAGAGCCAAACATGCCAATATCCCTGAAGATTTTTGACTGAGCGCGTCCGCAACAACATTAGCTTTCCTGGGATGATACTACAATGCAAAATCATAATCTTCCATGTATTCTATCCATCTCCGCTGCCTCAAATTCAAATCCCTCTAAGTGAACAAATATTTTAAGCTCTTGTGGTCGGAGAAAACATGAAATGTTGCCCCGAACAAATAACATCTCCAAATCTTCAATGCAAGAATCACCGCTGCGAGCTCCAAATCGTGAGTGGGATAATTCTGCTCGTGAGGTCGTAACTGTCTCGACCCATACGCTACCACGCGTCCTTGTTGCATCAACACGCATCCAAGCCCACGTCCTGAAGCATCCGTATAAACCTCATATGGCTCGTCACTGTTGGGAATGATCAACACTGATGCTGAAGTCAACCGATTCTTCAATTCTTGAAAAGCAAACTCGCATTCTTTCTAATCAATCTTGTCAACGGCGCTGCTATCTCTGAGAAGTCCTTCACGAATTTCCTATAGTATCCTGCAAGTCCCAAAAAGCTGCGGATCTACGCCACATTCCTCGGTCGTTCCCAATCCACTATAGCTCCTATCTTAGATGGATCCACTGAGATACACTGCTTAGAAATGACATGACCCAGAAATTTGACCTCTATCAACCAGAACTCGCACTTTTCTTTCTTGGCATACAACTGATGTTCTCGTAGAGTCTAAAGCACAATCTTGAGATGCTGTTCATGCTCTTCCCAAGTCTTAGAATAAATCAAGATGTCGTCGATAAACACAATCACAAACTGATCCAAGTAAGGCCTAAATATCCTGTTCATCAAATCCATGAAAGCTACTAGAGCGTTCGTCAATCCAAACGACATTACCAGAAATTCAAAATGTCCATACCGAGTCCTAAATGCTGTCTTAGGAATGTCCTCTTCCTTAATCCTGAGCTGATGATATCTTGACCTTAAGTCTATCTTTGAAAAGTACTGCAAACCTCCCAACTGATCAAACAACTCATCGATCCTGGGCAATGGATACTTATTCTTCACTGTGACTCGATTCAACTGCCGGTAATCTATGCATAACCTGAGAGTTCCATCATGCTTCTTAGTGAACAAGACCGGTGCTCCCCATGGTGATGTACTGTTCTGGATATATCCCTTATCAGCAAGCTCTTGAAGTTGCTTCCTAAGTTCTTTCATCTCTATCGGCGCCATTCGGTAAGGTGCTATAGAAATCGGTGCTGTTCCCGAAAATAATTCGATACCAAACTCAATCTCCCAATGCAGTGGTAATCCTGGTAGCTCGTTGGGGAAGACATCCTCAAATTCGTCTACCACTAGAATTACTGCACGTCTTCTTGAAACACTGGGCTACCCTTCCAAATCCATGAAGATAGCATGACAAACTGCGTTCTTTCGCCCTCCGAGACATGTTCTAACATGACGCTCACTCATCAACCGATCACCACCACCCTAGTAGGTGATTACCATCCCCCTATCAAACACTAGGGTCACTTTCCTAAGTTGGCAGTCCACCACTGCACTATATCTGGACAACCAGTCCATTCCTAAGATTACATCATAGGTTCTCATGGGGATTACAATCAAATCACATTTCAAAATCTCATCCCCGATCTTTATTTTATAAGCCTTACAAACATTATTCACACACACCCGCCCCAAGGGTGAAGATATAACTAAGGGTTCATCAAACTCTTCTATTTCTAATCCCAAGGCATGTACAAATGAACTCGAAATGAGAGAATGAGTGGCGCCAGTATCAAATAACACGTGTGCTAAGGACTGAGAAACCATGATCGTACCATCAACAACTACGTTATTAGTCTGGGCATCTGAACTCCCTGATGTCATCGTATGAACCTACACTATAGCTTTTCCTTTACCTCTACCTACATTACTAGTTCCTAGATTAACTGGCCGATACTGCTGCGATAAAGGTGCTGCACACTTGCTGTACTCGGTGCTCAATACTGAGGGACGTTACGCTGAAAACTCTGCTGCTGATGTCCTTGCACTGGGTATGACAGTTGCTGAGGGGAAAACTGATGGAATGGAAGCTGACGATAATGCTGAGGCTAAGCTGACGATAATGCTGAGGCTAAGGTAGAGTCTGAAGCTGAGGCTGACGACTAGCTCCTTCTCCGGTCTGAAGTCCTAAGCGAGCACTCCTGATCAGGCAATTCCTCTTGATGTGTCCTGGCTGCTGACAATAATGGCAGTGAAAGCTGTAGGGGATACTGCACCCGCTGCTGGATGAACTGCTACTGTCACTGTTCACACCACCCTGTTTTCTCTTTCCTAGAGTCGGTCGACTGCTGACGCTCCTCCTGTCGCTCCTCTGTGGTCCTCCTGATGCCTTAGCTTGATTCTCACAATACTGTGCATAACCATTCTCCACTGATATTGCTGATGACACAAGCTCTCCAAAGTTTCTAAGCCGTAGAGCAACTATCTGTCGTCGAATAGAAGCCTTAAGTCCTTCCTGAAATTTGATACACCTTTCACGCTCTGATGCCACTGTTGAGGGAGCAAACCTCGCCAATTCATTGAACTTTGCTTCATATTCCCGAATTGACATATCGCCCTGCTGCAACCTATAGAATTTCGCCGCCTTTTGGTCCCTGTATCCTTGTGGAAAATACCTATCATAGAACAGCTCCTTGAACTTGTCCCAATCAATATCACAATTATTTTCTAGACGCTTTGCTTGCTTCCACCAGGTATTAGCACCACCATCTAGCTTATACACTGCGAATTCCACGTGATACTCTGCTGGCACACCAAGCGTATCCAAGTGCTTCACGATCGAGTCTAACCAATACTCTGCCACCTGCGGGTCCCCAGTTCCATCAAAGATCGGTACTGACGCACGTCGAAACTCCTTAAAATACGTATGTCGACGACTAGCCTCTGAATCATCAGGTCTTGCCCTTGCTGCAATCTGTCGAAATGTAGCAAACATAGCCCTCATCATGCCCTCATCATTTCCGAACTCGGCATCCGCTGTCAAGTGACGTCTAGGTGCCATTCTCTCACTTCTGAAAATAAAATTTGGACTATCAGTGGCATTCCATTGTCGTACCTATGTGTGCACAATTCCCAAGGTTCATAACCTTGAGGTCTGATACCATTCTGTCACGCCTTGGGGTACGGGAGATGACGTGATGGCTTAATTAAGTTAAATAAATAAAGATTTAGTTAAAATTGAGGTTTTAGAATTAAATTTATAAATAAAAATGAGGAAAATTTTTAAAAAAATTGTTTGATTAGAATAAAATAAATTAGGGAAAAATAATAAACCATCAAAGTAATTAAACAAATAAAGAGAACAATAATAACCTTTAAATATGGGGTGGAACGAGTATGGGTCCCATTGGCCCACATATTGTGCACACACATATAGTACTGACAATATTACAATACAACTACAGTCCAAGTAAAAAGAAAGATAAAAATTTACATGCCTTACTAGCTACAGTACAACCTACCCAAATCTTCTACTGATAGTATGTCGGGTCGGTGGACTCTTCTCCGATCCTAAGCTGATGTCCACCTCGGGTTAAGATTTTAAAACAAATAAATCGTGAGCGAAAGGCTCAGTAGGACTATATTTGGAAATTATTCAACTTTAAAAGAAATTTCATAAATCAGGTAAATAAATAGAAAACGAGCTAGAGCAATTAAACAAATAAATAATTAAATGAGAATTTAATAAAAATATAATCTTACCAAAAAAATTTAGGTAGGTCGACCAGAAAGAATACCATTTTCTTTTCCTGGGCAAACCATATGTAATTCACCACCGTAGTGGCCCAGCTGGGTTTCGGGACCTGCCCCCAAGGTCGTTCACTACACGACCCGATCTCTGATATGGCATCATGCCCTCAAATATATATATATATACATATATATATCTCTTTGATTAATAAAATCTCTTCTTTACCAGATATAATCATTTATATTCATTATGGGGTTTATTATGAGATCCACCTCAATCTACTGTTTTAGAAAACAGTTAATAAAAATTCTTTGTTGACAAATCATTTGAAAACATTTTTGTAGAAATCCTTTTAAGGCCAAAACATTTCAAATCGGCTGCCAAAGAAAGGGTAGAAGTCCTACCTCAATACTCATGCCGATGTCCCACACTGTAATCCCGATCCGCTATACGTTAGCTCCACGGATCCACGCACAAATCCTAAACGCATAGTAACTTAGTCCATTAGTATCTAACCCGAGGTATCCTATGATACTAAATCATCTCATGATGTCCAATTGTGCCATTTAGGTTTATAAAACCATTATATAAAGTTGAAATTTAAATCAGGGTTCAAAACAGTTAAGACGGGTGAAAATCACAAAATTTTCCTTGCTCAGTCGGCCTGTCGGTTTCCCTGGTTTGGCCTGCCGAACTGCACAGTTCAGCCTGTCGGAAATCCAAGTCCGATCGGCCGAACATCCCCAGGTTCGGCCTGCCGGTCGGATGAATCCAGCCTGCTGATCCTTTGAATCCGGCCTACCGAAGGTCAAGTTCGGCCTGCCGATCTGGGAAATTCTAGAAATTTCCACGCACGGGTTCTCGGCTTCCCGAATCCAAATTCTCAATTTCAACCTGTTTTTCTCAATTCTCAGGCATGGATAATCATCATAAACTATAGGAAATCATAATGGAACACTTCTTAATGAATTAAAACAAGTTTTAAACAAGATTTTCACAAAAATCCAAAAATATAGAAAATAGAGGAAAAATGAAAAATCTCGATTCCAATCCGTTTTTGATGAAATAAAGTTTCAATCCTAGTTAATCTAAGTTCATCTAAGCTAGATCAAAGTTTTTCTAAGCTCAAAATTGCTTAGATCTCAAAATGCAAGAAAATTTGAAAAATTGAAAAACTTTTGAATTTTAAAAACTAACCTCAAATCGAAGCTTGAAAATGATGTTTTTGTTGTTGAACCTCGTTCCCGAGCCTTCAATCTTCTAACCCAAAGCTTGAAAGCAAAATTGTTTAAAAATTTAGAGAGAGAATGGGAGAGAAGGAGAGAAACCGAGAGAGAGAGTGAGTGAGGGAGAGAGAGGAGAGAGAGTGAGAGTGAAAAATGAGGAGAGAGAGGAAGAAAAGAAATAAATAGAAATGGGAGGGAAAATTAGTTGCACAAGACTGTGTGCAACTACACACTGTTTTCAAATCAAATTACTTTTGTTAAAATTTAAATTAACAATTAAAAACAATTTAGAATAATTAAAAATCATTAAAAGAGTAAAATAATGCAAGGTTACTAAATTTTCACAAAACATTCAAATTAAAGTTAAAATGCTCATTATGGCACACTAATCCACCATTCATCATTCTAATGTCATTTAATTAACTTCGGGGTGTTACAACAAATGATTGTCTAAAGTGAATCGAGTTGCCAAGACAGAATTATTAATCCAAATCAATTCACTTTATATCCCGATCCAACACATCGTCACCTATGACAATGTGCCAATGTTTCTATTCACGGAGTCCACCTCCGATGGTCTAGACAAACCATCTCCCAATAGGGATATAGACAACACAACAATCTTTACATGAATAAAGTGCCCAACTTTATTCCCTCGATTGCGGATCTTATAATTTAGACCATTACCTTAAGAATTGTGTCTTCCACATAATTTGTCCATCATATGCCCAATTCTTAAAGGTTTAGATCGACAGTCTCAGACTATTGTTTGCTTATCATGCATTCAACAAATATGAATGTAAAGAGGACAAGATTTGGTATATAAATAATAAATGAATTCTTTATTGATAAAAATGTCTTCAAAAACTCATTACATTTTTACTCCTTAGGGCATACATGTCTAACACATATTTACCAAAATTCGTGCATACCAACATGCATTTGCATCAAAAACAACACCCATACATATGTGCAACACAATCGATCAACAATAATTTACTGTGAGTGATGGAGAGAAAAAAATCCATAACTTTTCATAGAAAAATCCAATTAAGGTGAAATTTTGAGGGTTAACACATAATACATAAATGAATAACATATTAGAAATTCAAAGCAAAAAAAAATTCTTAGACTAAGATATTACAGTCGGATTGAGGAGAGAAATACAATTTCAGAAATACCAAAAAAAATGAGTTCTTACCTCGAAACGATTTCTCTTCAATCTTCTTTTGAATTCACCCAAAAATTTAATATTTTACTCAATAATAATAGGAAATTTCGAGAGGGAGAGTGGAAGAAGAACATGTGATGAAGAGAGAGAGAGGATGAGAGAAAATACATGTGAGAGAGAGAGAGAGAACATGATAAAAAAAAATTTGTTTACATGAAAAAGAAAACTCATACTCTCCATATTAATCAAAATTTTCTGATTAAAATCAAAGCAAGATTCATGGGAAAATGGTGAGGATTGAGGGAGAGTTAACAATTTTGTCACAATTACCATATTTTACATTTGTAAAATGGGAAACCTTATCAATTAAATCCAATCAATCAAAAGTCAAATATTTAATTTCTTAAAATGAGGAAATTAATCATTAAATATGCCAATCAATCAAAAATCATTATCTAATCACATAATCAACCTTGTCACAAATTTTGTGAAATTTTTGCTAACTGCTTGTCAGTTGTCATCAGCTTGCCGCTGTCCCTCTTCGGCCTGCCAATTCTTGAAGTCCGGCCTACCGATGATATACCATCGGCCTGTCATTCTGAAAGGGGTCATTTCATCCTGCCAAGCTAAATGGTTCGGCCTGTCAATCTGTCTTAACATACCAAAATTCATCAAAGCATTAAATTATCATAAAATTATGATTAAACATATAACATTGATAACATGAGCACTTGAGCACATCAATTCCATGTAAGCATCACTTGTCATAACACTTAAAATGGTTAGCACCATATATTATAACACATATCATAAAATGATTACTTAATGTTGTTGCACATTTGTCATAAACTATTACATGAAAATTGACAGGTGTTACAATTCTCCCTACCTTATAAGAGTTTCCTCCTTGAAACTCAGAACAGTTACGGATACTTTGTTCTCATATCATCTTCATGTTCCCATGTGGCTTCTTCTACTTGGTGACTTCGCCATAAAGCCTTAACCAATAAGATTTCTTTGTTCCTCAAGGTCTTGGTTTTGCGATCTAGCATCTCTACTGGCTTTTCCTCATAGCTCAAGTCTTCTCATATCTTGATCACTTGTGGCTCGATCATGTAAGTAGGATCTGGGGCATATTTCTTGAGCATTGAAACGTGAAATACATCGTGCATAGTTGACATTTCAGATGGCAATCTCAACTGATAAGCCACCTTACCTATCTGCTTCACTATTTCATATGGACCGATGAATCTTGGGCTTAACTTGCCCTTCTTACTGAACCTCATAACTCCTTTCATCGGTGCAATTTTCAAAAATACTGATTCGTCAACAACAAATTCTAAGGGTCTTCTTCTTCTGTCAGCATAGCTCTTTTGATGGCTTTAAGCAGTCTCTATTCTCTTCCTTATCATCTTAATCATCTTGGAGGTTTCGTTAACAAAATCACTCTTTTCAGCGTTAGTACTTTCCATCAACCTCTTTCCACCAGCTTCATGCCAACATATATGCGACCTACATTTTTGCCCATATAGGGCTTCATAAGGTGCCATTCCAATCGTCACCTGGTAGCTGTTGTTGTAAGCAAACTCAGCTAACGATAACATTTTACACCAGCCGGTCTTAAAGTTGAGAGTACAAGCCTAAAGCATATCCTCTAAGATAAAGTTTGTCCTCTCTGGTTGACAGTCTGCCTGAGGATGGAAAGCTGTACTGAAATGCAGCTTGGTCCCCATTGCAACCTGCGCACTTTTCCAGAACTTAGACGTCAACCTGCCATCACGGTCTGAGATGATAGACTTAGGGATTCCATACAATCGTATAATCTCCTTGACATAGAGTTTCGCTAGCCTTTCCATAGAGTATGTGATCTTGATAGGAATGAAGTGGGCTGTCTTTGTCAGTCAATCCACAACAACCTGAATAGCATCATAACCATTCATAGCCCTAGGCAATCTGGTGATGAAATCCATAGCGATATCTGTTAGTGATGTGCCCTAAGCCAATTATATAATGACGACATATTGACCTCATTACATTTTCATTTTATTAATAAAGAGGCATTTTCATTATTATTATTTTTATATGAATAGTTAATTCTACCTAAGGTCATCAAGTATGTGACTTGATAGTAAAACTCTATGGTGAAAATTGAATTATATTCTTAATTATCCCTAGTCGATCATTATTATTAGGATAATAATGAATGAAGACTAGTATGAAGTTTGACTGATGATTATGTTTTACTAATCATGCGTATGAGATACTAAGTCAACTCATAGATACATATTTGATAAATGATGTATTGGATCTACCCGCTATGAGAATACTACATGGTTAATTGTCATAAGTGATTCTCATCACAATAGTATTATCCTAGTCCTCTGACCTGAAATCATCATGGTTTACTACATGACAAGTTCTATATTTTGACACAATCTAATATTATCTTTAACAGGATGATGGAATAGATTGTCGTTGGATATAAAGTGAATCATGTGAGGAATGTGAGTGATTAAGAAGCAATTTGTCCCTCATTTAT
>CAMOHE010047947.1:0-12757 GCA_946598075.1 Artocarpus hirsutus
AATGCATCCAATCATAACGAGCTTTTGGAAGAATAACAGTTTTTTGGTGGTCATATCTTTCTTTCAAATTTTTCCAAAGGTCAAGTGGATCTTTTACAGTAAGATATTCAGTTTTTAATCCTTCATGGAGATGGTGTCGAAGGAAAATCATTGCTTTGGCACGGTTTTGTAATGATTCTTGATTTTCTTCTTTGATTGTGTCTCCAAGACCCATAGCATCCAAATGAATTTCAGCATCAAGTATCCATGCTAGATAGTTCTTGCCCGTAATATCAAGGGCTACAAATTCCAACTTGGTAAGATTTGCCATGGTAAATACTATAACAAAAATATTAATCAAATTAGAAGATAAAAAAAAAATATCAATAAACAATCAATAAATAGTATATACATTGTTTAGTGAATAACAATAAACATCTATTTACAATAGTTGAACCGTAATAGTTTATATATTTAAAATGTTTATATATTTAACAAATAAGCGATAATGTTTTTATATTACTTATTAACATATATGTACTTGATTATTTTTATGTTTATTTTGTTTGTGTGATAATATATCTCATTCTTGTGGGGAGCATGGATTTAGTATGTTATTTACGGTTATGCATGTATGTGACATTTCTATGGTCACATGCAAAATGGCTTATTACTTTTGTTGTGCCAAGTGAAAAGTAAAGCAACTCACCTTTTTATGAAAAAGAGCCTCCGCTTTCTAAAGTTTGTATGCTCTTGTGAACAATGTATTTACTAGCGATGACTCTCACTTTCTTCGTGCTGATAACGTGTTATAAAATAAAAAGAACAAGACAAGAGAATATAGTATAGAAGTAAAGAAGAACTAAAGAAGAACACAAGAGAATGAGAGAATGATATCTATTTCTTTTTTCTTCTACACTTTTACATGCCTCTCAAAGCCTTTATTTATAGGCTAAAGATGCCCATATGTTACAATAGGCTTAATGGTGTTGTAAATGGAGAAAATAACTATGAATAAATTATAACAAATAGAGGTTATGAAATTTGTGAAGCTTTGAGGGTTATGAGACTTGAAGAGTTTAGGGGTTATGGACATCCATCATAATACTATTCATAACAAGGTCTATATTTATCAGTTTAGTACTTAATTTGTCTTAAACGTAAAGATTTGTATTTACCCATTTAAAACTCAGTTAGAATGCATGTGATCATGTCCCTATGTATCCTTATCTGTAAGCGCTAGCATATGAAGCGGTGATACTATGACGTACCCATCGCTGAGGGTAAGGCCCGATCATAAAGCTTTCAATGAATTTTTTTATTGATGTTTATAAAACCCCTTTGGATAACTCCTAAAAAAGTATGCTAACGCCGGTCTATTTTTTCAATAATTTTTTTTAAAGAAAAAAGTCGTGAAATTCAAGTAACGTTGAATGCCAATGCTCTAGGTTTTAGCTTCATTTTTTCTTTTTGGGATTAGCTATCTATGCACCATTTTTAAATGGGTCCTAGGAAGCAAAGTATGCCAGCCCACGTTCACACCCAAAAGAAAACAAAATAATAGAAAAAAAAAAAAAATCATGGGCTGTTTTATCATAAAGTTTCATCACAGATTCCTGGAAGTGCATCTCCAAGATAACATTTTTTCCAATCCATCTTCATGGAAGGGATAAAAAGGGGTGGCTGTGTGTTGCCCTAATAGAATACAGAAAAGCAAAAAATATATACATATTTAATCCAAAGTCTGCAAATCTTGACTTTGCTTTCATCCATTCTAATCTCTTTATTATTCAAATTCAAAGCATGTGTTGCCACTCGTGAAAAAATCAGAAAGCGACCCACCCACACATCCCGCATGTCCGTACGACTCAACTTTAATCTTTAAATTCATTTTATCTTAGGATAATATTTTTCAACATATGTTATCTGAAAGACAAGTTTGGGATCTCTATCTATGCACCCACGTGATTGGCCGTCAAGAGTTGAATATTATTAGATAATAGGATGGCTTTGTAATCAACGAATCATGGAATCAAGTGATGAGTTGACAAAATTATTATCAAACAGAATTATGCCTCTCATAAACCACTGAGGTTGAATACAAAATCTCAGCCATTGATTGAGAAATTTGTAATATATGTTTTTTCTACCAGTTATAATTATATATAATTAAAATATTAGTAAGCATTGTAATCTTTTAAAGTCCAGGAACAAATTAAAATACAAACTTTTCTGATCTAAGATATTTCGTTTATGATAATCTTACATGGTCAAAATTTTCAAGTCAAGTGTTTAACTCATGGGGCAATAATACCTTCTGGAATTTGTTTGGCACTAGGTCTTAATTAAATCTGAAAATGAATGCTAGGTACTTCAGAGAAAAAAAAAAAAAAAAAGAGAAAGGGAAAAAAATGCTAGGTTTTGGGTCGGTTGGCGATAATTGAGTCTTAAATTTGTGTCTTAAATCCATTAGTTAATAAGTAATTACAAACTAATCTATGATTTGATTTTTGGGCAATGAGTTTTAAAGCTCTTTTTAGTCTCCATCGCCAACAATCTTTAGTGGATATAATATTCAAATTAAACAAGTAAACAATTGTTCAAATTGAGGTTTTAGATGTCATTTTCATAGAGAAAAGTTGGCTTAATGTGAACCCACCCAATCCAGGGCCAATTAATCTCTTTGCTCCGTTTGCAAACAAAAGAAAAAAGCTATAGACATGTGAACAATCAAGCATACCTACAGCGACCAAGCTTTTGAAGCAACTTGATCTCCTTGGGAGACAAAAGCATTGGCTATTAGCGGATCATTCTTTTTTTTTTTTTAGATTAGGTAAATAAATCAGAGAAAAGGACATGGCATTGCTGTCTTGTACACGTGTACGGTTATCTGTTCAAGAAGACTCCTATCTTCTCATTAAGTCTTGAGCCGCACATTTAAGCAAACTTCCACGTGGCATCTTGTGCGTCAGTACAAGATTGCCTTGTCTTTTTTTATTTTTGAAAAGTTCAAATAAATCAAAATTTAAAAGTACCAGATAAATGGCAAAGTTTTACATATAAAAATTTTATACATTCGTTGTTGAGGTTATATAGTCGAAACGATGTTGTTACATAAATAAAATCTTACTTTGTAAATTATAGTTTTTTTTTTTTGAGTTTTAAAGCCATTTATAGATTTGAATTTGAGTTTTATGAGAAGTGTTTGAGACTACACTATTGAATCAAGGTTCCTTAACTTTTGATGATCTGTGACGCTCTTTGTCTCTCAACCCCAGCACATATGCTTGATGTAAATATTCCTTGGCCGGTAAAGTTCCTGTATCATACTCTACACTGGGGCATCCCAAACAAAAAGAGAGAGAACTTCGTCATTTTTTTCGCTTTTATAATTTCATTATAATAAGATGAGTATTAAATCACACTATTTATCACTGGGAATTAAATCTTACAGGATTACAAAAGACAATTGGTTATTTACTTTTTTATACCCTATATTTTAATTGAATTTTTTTTTTCAAATTAATTTGGTATACAAATTAATACCTTTAATTTCTTTCATCAATCTTTGGTTTTGATCTAAAAAATAACTCAAAATACCCTCAAATTAAAAAAAAAAGGAGAACTTTAAATACTTTGTATTAATATTTTTGTCTTAAAAAATATATGAAATACCCTCAAAAG
The DNA here is from genome assembly GCA_946598075.1 of Artocarpus hirsutus. Lineage (NCBI taxonomy): Eukaryota > Viridiplantae > Streptophyta > Magnoliopsida > Rosales > Moraceae > Artocarpus > Artocarpus hirsutus. Next base: position 3,664 of record CAMOHE010047947.1, read on the forward strand.
TTGGTGTTTTATGTTTTTTTTTTTTAATTTTTGAAAGTCTTAATTTTTTTTCCTTTTACTTAAGGACAATTTGGCTATTTTGCAAGTAAAAAGCTATTGACTAAAGTAAGGTATAAATTTGTGCATTAAATTTAATATGAGGTTATATATTTAATGAGTTAAAAAATAGAAAATATAGTTTTTAAATTAACCAAAAACAAAAAAGTATAAAAACATAAATATCCTAAAATTAATCTCATGGAAATCATATTCTTTTTTGGAATGGATAAGGGTCTTGAAGGGAGCTCTCTCCTCATGTTTTCTTTGTCAGATTTCTTTCTGAACGTGGCCAACAAATCCTCAATGAATAGTCCAATGACCAATAGGTTACCCTATGAGGAAGACCAATCCTTACATACATATCCAGTTTCTTTGGGTAGAATATTACATATGTATATCCGCTGCCCTTTTTAAACTCGTACTTTTGGATGAGTATTGCACTCGTGTTGATCTCCCATCATATGTTTTCATATTATTCTTTTGATTTGATAATTATGTTTCCATGATAATCTAACACAGGGTTGTGATCCTGATATAGATATGTTTTACAAAACTAAAATGACTTTTATGCCCATAAATCTAGCATGTTAATCGTGCTTTATTTAAGATAAACATGTAAGCGCATATAGTTTAGAGATCTCCTAAAAAGGAATTGAGTTATTGCTTATGTTTTTTATTTATAATTGTTATTTTAAATTTTGGGTCATGATGTTTGTCTCCATGTGATTTAAACATATAAGCTATCCAATAGTCGCTAAGAATTTATTTGGCATCTACGAAGAAAATCAACAATGTTGCCCCCTTTTTTTTTTTTTTCTCTGTCTGTCTCTCTTTTCTTTTCATAAATAGCAAAGTAACCATTTTAGTATTTTAGTATATTTATTTTTCATTTTACAACAATTCTAACAACTTGGAGACATTTCCATGCAAGGCATAAGCAATATGTGCTTGCGGATATATACAAAACGACACACATATACGAGTCACAGTCATGGCTCCAATGCTGAATCGTGTTTAAAATTGCTTTGATTTACAATAAAAATATCAAGAATATACTTCCAATTGTTACCAAAAATGCAAAACTCATACGCACACGAGGATTTTTGAATTTTTTCACTCTTGTTTTTTTTACCCGAATATGACCCTTTGGATTGTTTATTATCGACTCAACCATTGTTTGAATCAACCTTGCTAAGCCTAAAAATCTAATTTTGCACTTACTTAAAGTAATAAACCATAAAAAAGTAGCAACAAACGACGGTCCAAGTTGTGGACACTTTTGCATATAATTCCCCAAACATGATAATCCCTTTTTTGGGATTAATACTACATAAAAAAGGCATAAAATTTACACACACTCCGTATAAGTTACCTTTCTTTCTTTAGCGTTAAATTTGCATTAATATGCACAATTTTGTGCATATATATATATATATTTTAACTGATATAACGTAAAATATTTTTAACGTTCTTTAAATAGGCACTCTAAAACAAATAAAAAAAAGAGAGAGAATTCAAAGAGAAGTCACCGGCTAGCCCAAGCAGGACGTTATCCTCGGAAAGAACAAAATGGTAATTTCACGAAAAAAGGAAACACAACTAACGTACGACCGGGTTCTCCGAAGCCACCTTAATCCTCCCAAAAATTACATTCCCCAAATTACCCTTACGCTTCCTAGATAAATCCTTGTCTCTCTCCCCTACTTTCTCACACACGCAAATTGTCCTATCTCTCTCTCTCTGATCTCTCGACTCGTTTGAACTCGGAAGTGGTGACCCGGCCAAGTCGGACACGATGACTCGGCGCTGCTCGCACTGCAGCAACAACGGCCACAACTCCCGCACGTGCCCCTCTCGAGGCGGCGCTGGCGGTGCTGGTGGTGGTGGCGGCGGAGCCTACGGCTCCACCGGAGGAGGGCTGAAGCTGTTCGGCGTGAGGCTGACGGACGGCTCGATCATCAAGAAGAGCGCCAGCATGGGGAACTTGTCGGCGCCCTACCATTCGTCATCCTCAGCCGCCGGTTCGCCCAACCCGGAATCTCCCTCCTCCGACCCCCACCACCGCGACCCTGACGGCTACTTGTCCGATGACCCTTCCCACGCCTCCTGCTCCACCAATCGCCGCGGCGAGCGTAAGAAAGGTATTTTTTTTTATATTCTCTTCCACTTCATTTCTTGAAATCTTCTTTTAATCTTATTTTTCATCGCAAGTTTGATTTTTGGATAAGAGTGAATTGATATGTTTTGGTAATGTTGGTTGATTTGGATTTATCTGTTCTAGATAAGGTTTTTGAGGTTCTTATCATTGTTTTATGATCTGTTTGACCTTTTTCTTTTTGTTGTTATTGTTATTCATCTTTTTTTTTTTGGGGGTTTAAAACTTTGATTCAATTTATTTGGAAATGTTCTTCGGTTCTAAGGTAGGTGAGCCGAGCAGGAGATTCCCTTTTTTCCTTTGGTATGTTTTCCTTTGTTCGAATGTAATCGCAGAAGATCCAGATATTGCTCTCTCTGTTTGCATGTGCTGGAAATAGCTGACTTATAAATTTTTTGTTATCAAATTTTAAAAATTTCTTTCGTGGCCGCATGAAAAAGGGATTTGAATTCTTCATTTCCACATTTGGTTGGTATAAGAAACTTGCAGTTTTGGAGATTATAATTTTTTTCCCCGTCATTACGACATAAGGAATCATATTTGTTTCTTTTATAGCCCTTGTAGATTTATAGATTACTATATGATGGGAACTTCCATTGAACAAATTTAGTCAGAAGTTACCTATTCCGCCAGACTTAATAATGTTAATTAGAAAATGTTAGGCAAAAGTACTAAAATATGGAATATCCGCATGGCATAGTGATTGATGACTAAGGTTGTAATAGCGTCGGAATAGGAAACTCCTCTTATTTCTTTGTTCGTGAAATAAGTGCCCCGTAAAACTTAATATGGGCAATACTAAGGACTAAGCTCTAGTTTTAACATGTTTGAGCATTGCTGGTTCTTGGTCACTGTCTTGTTGACGAATTTGATTCTTTATTTATGTGGCATAAGCTCTACAAGGTGCTGAATTAGCTGGCACCTAAGAGATTAATCTAGACGTCGGAGACCACAGAGATCTTCAAAATTGACTTCTTCCCGTGGTTCAAGCCCAAGGAATTAATATCGCACCTTTTGATGAACTATCACAGAACACGATGTTCTACAAAGTGGTGATCAAGTTGTGGTGGTGACAGGAAGGAAAATTCACCGAAGTCTGAGCTGCTAATTTTGAATGCCAAATTCGGGGCATTAATTTTCTGTGAAGATTTTCTAAGATTTATAGGGTTGCACATGGCTTAGTTTTACCACGGCTGAAGTGCTTAGGCTACTTTTTACAAGCTTTTTGAAGTGGTTACCTGAGTAGTTTTGTGCATTTTATACGTTTGAAAATGCAGAATAGACTTTCCTTGCGAACAGAGTAGCACATTTGACTGGATTCCGTTTATCTGAATCGTTATAGCTTTCTTTAATATCCCTCCTTAGGATGCTAAATACTTGTTACCTGTGTAAATGATCCAGATATTGTGGCAGTTAGTATAAATTCTGTTCTTTAACAATCTACATTGTTCTTTTTTTTTTTTTTTTTTTTTTAAGTTGTGGATTTCAACTATTTTATGCCATATTTTTCCCTTTTCCAGGTGTCCCATGGACAGAAGAGGAGCATCGATTGTTCTTAATTGGCCTTCAGAAATTGGGCAAGGGGGACTGGCGTGGGATAGCTCGAAATTACGTAGTGTCTAGAACTCCTACCCAGGTGGCAAGCCACGCCCAGAAGTATTTTATCCGCCAGACTAATGCTACCCGAAGAAAGAGACGCTCTAGCCTTTTTGATATGGTTCCTGATATGGTTTGTCTTTTGCTTCTTTATATCATCTTTTGCATTTTGCATGCACTGATCAGATAAAGAGATGGTAACCCGTGTTCCCAACTTGCCAGTTATTTGGAACACGAACTATTATTTAACTGGAGAAAAACTATAGTTGTCACAAGGTTCCTAACAAAGGCCTTAGATATGATCACTTTGCTGGATAAGATGATGCATTGTTGGGAAAAGGTTATTGCGTCTTTTCTACAATTTTGTTTTAAAACCTTGTTTAATTTTGTGTTAGAAATTATTAGCACGCATAGGAGGCTAAGGCCAGAGTATGGAATTGGTCCAAGTCACTCCAGTACTAGCGACTAGAGAGTAGCTAAACAGTGTTGGTTATTCCTGTGGACTTACCAATTGTTAATTTGCTTGCAGGCCACTTATACTCCCCCAGTTCCAGAAGAAGATTTGCTGCCTTTTTTTCATGAAAAAGAATCTGATAATGCAAAATCACTACCCTCCTTAAACCTCTCTCTTCAATCAGAATGCGAGCCCATGGAAGCTACTCATGAAGCAACTATCGAAGAGGCTAACGAACCCATGAACATGATCCAAACAAATGGGTACCCCCCCATGGTTCACGGATTCTTCCCAGCTTTTGTGCCCTTCCCTTTTCCATTGTGGACTCCAAGTGCTGCAGCCCCTCTGGAGGAAGAAAAGAGTGCTGAGATGCCTCATCATCAGGTGCTGAAGCCAATCCCAATCATTGCTAACCATGTCAACGTCGATGAACTCGTTGGCATGTCTCAACTCAGTCTAGGAGAGGGTGAGATAGGCCATAAAGAGCCTTCACCGCTCTCTTTAAAATGGCTTGGAGAGCCTTCAAGACAGTCAGCTTTTCAAACAAATGCCCAAGTTAGTGGCTCGGACTTGAGCGAGGGCAAGAATAGCGCAATTCAAGCTGTTTAAATAGGAAAGGATGGGACACTGCTTCGATTCCTCTTTCAAGTCTATTAATTTTTTTTTTTTTTACTTGTAAAATAATATTTTCTCTAAAGCATGTCTTTCTTCTTCTTCTTCTTCTTCTTCTTTTTTTCCCCTACCGTATGTCGTCTCCTAAATCTTTATAAAACATAGGCTAGATTAAATTTTGTTGGACATGTATTCTTTTCTAACTGTAATCAATTAGAAGTTATAGTTATTTTGAGGAATTTGGCAACACACTGTCAATGAACCCCGACCAACCATGCATATTGCTCATCTCTCGATTCTCTGGTACACATTTCCTTCAGAGTTCTTGTATTGTAGCATTTCTTGGTGTATTAGTTTATTAGGCTCTACTAATGTTTTGAAGCCAAGGAGCGTTTGAGCTGCACGCTCAAGCATGGCCAACGAGTGGAAACGCAAGAAGTGGTCGTTCTATGCAGGTTTTTCTCATTTCATGGACTGTCCATCACTCGAAACGGAGTCGACTCTCACGTTGCAATTGATTCGGCTATTGCCTCAAAACATATTCAACTGTCCTGTCTCGTAATGTTCTGTCTCACCAATTATGTAATAAACATAATTTTCTTGAGGCGAAGAGGGCCAAAAAAAAGATAGGTTGTCTAATCTTACATTGCTTGGGGAATAGACTTAAGTAGTGGTTCATAAGTAATGACACCACCTTCTAATAGTATGAGACCTTTTGAGCGAAGCTCAAGAGCAAAATCGTGTTTGCTTAGTTCCAAAGCAGACAATTGGCATAATATGAAGGAACTATAAAATGCAAGACATCTGCCAAAAGGATGTGTTCTGTCTTCTTTGCAAATCCCAACATGCCCTAATATCTGGCAGAAACTTGTAGGAAATGGACATAAATTGTGCTCCCCTGCGCGGAGGTGGATGCGCTTGCCAGGTGGACCATTCTTCACATGGTCCAAACAGCCCCTTATTTTCGTAGAATTGGTTTGGACCCTGTAGCCGTTATATATGATTATCACTTTTAGTTTTTTAAATTTATCAACTCTCATTTCAAACGTATTGTAAGATTGGACCATGTAATCAGTATAATATGTTCGCTAAACTCACATGTTACATGTGAGAATCACATATAGAGGCACAGCGGCTTTTTTTTTTTCCTTCTAGTTTACAACATCTAAATTTGTTTTGTTTTGTCTGTTGATTGTTGTCGTCTCATAGAATATCACTTAAAAGGTGTTTGAAAAGGTGATGGGAACTGTTGGTTAGAACCACTTTTAGTGTAACATGTAAGAGCTTTACACTGTAGCCATTTTTTTTTTGTTACTGTAACATATAAGAGCTTTACACTGTGTATAACTAAAAAAGTAATGAGACCTATCCTTTTAAACACCCAGTTAGTTCAAACCTTTTTATTCTAGAAAATTAATTAGGCGAGATGACCAATTTTAGCCATCTCTTTTAATAAACATTTGATTTTTTTAAAGGCCGATAGCTTATCAATGAGTAATTGATCAATTAGTGATTGACTAGTAAATCATTTACAAGTATAAATTAAATACAAATTATATTGATCAATTAGTGATTGGCCACCAAATCATTGATTGACCATTTTTTATTAAAAAAAACAGCCATCTTTCTAATTTAACAAGGGTTAATATGTTTATTAAGACAATAGTACTTTAAAAAAGATCATTTTTTCACATATCTAGATGCGTTTTTATAGGCTGTGGAGTCTAATTATTCTCTTGACACAAGGTTAACATGTAGATCAATCTTGGGGGGCCTTTTTTACTGTTAGAATAGAAAAAGATAGTGAGTTGGAAAAGTGTGATCATCTGCTGCAGTTAAAAAATGTTAATTTCGAATTATGAAAAATATGTTATTTTATGTGTACTGTTGTCTCTCTTTTATCTTATTATTTTTACTACTATAAGATTATGAGGTTTAATCCATAATATTGCTACTATACAAATTTATAGGGTGTATGTTACATTGGTTTAAACCAAAAATAGTATAAAATTCTTATATGTTACAATATAAAGTAAAAAACAACTACAATTAAAATTCTTATATTTTATAATAATTAAATCAAAAATTTTAGTTTAAACCAATGTGACAAACACCCAAAATTTCACATAATAAAAGTACATTAAAACCTAAAAGTGATCATATATACCGGCCATAGTAGTTCTAATGCAACGTGTTGGACGAGAACAAGGCAAATGAATGGAGGGTCTTCGAGCTCGTAGTTTTGTATTGTACAATCCTCATCTTTTATAGGCATTAATATTCCTAAAGTATTACGTCAAAGTCCTTTAAAAAAAGTATTATTTCGAAGTAACACATTAAAGAAGTAAGGAATGATGTAACAAGGGCTGATCATGATAGGTAGACATGATGGCATTCACCACTTATATTTTTGTGAAGATGATGGAGATAGATTATTTATATGCATGGGAAAGCTTTCAATATACTTTTAAGCCATTTTCATGCCTCTCCTATTTGCTTTTAGGGCTACTCGTGGTGATAGAATATGCATTTTAATCTTATTAGTAGATTTTATTATCTTAAATATTAAATTAGTTTTTTAACAGTCTAATTTACAACTATTTATGTTAATAATTTACAACACTTCATACAACATTATTTTCAGTTATAAATTAAACTGTTCAAAAATTTATCAAATTGTTAAAATAATAAAACTTACGGGTAAAAAAAAAAATATACATTCCCTATCATAAATTTTATGTTGCTTTTAAGAATATTTGGGGACAAACAAGACCATGCTCACTGGCACGCAATTCCTAATTAGGCATTTTATAACCCATATACATGTATACATACATACATACATATACATATATATACACACACACATGGCCCCAATATCATGGGCTTTCTTTCTGATCCCTCGAAGGTTCAAATGTAGCTAGCATTATCGGATTTTTCCCTTTTTGGCCAATAATGTTCTATATACCATATCTCACATATGGTGCTCCCTTTCTATAAAATTTTCTCTTTCTTTGTCTTTTTTTTTTTTTTTTTTGCCTTTTTCAGTTTTTCTACTAGGATCGATATTGCTCAAAATGTATATATTCAATTTTTTTTCCCTCTTTTGAGAAGATAAAAAATTTATTAATTTGGCGGACAAGGCAAAAACAGCTATCCTACAGTGTGGATGCTGCTTTCAATAATGTCTACAAAACATGGGCAGAATTGATGCTGAGAGGGAGAATAATGAATATCTGTGAAAAGTTCGAGTTAATGAGGGGGAAAAAAAAAAAGCAAACCTTAAAGCTAACTTCTGTATGATTGCATCAATGCCCACAAAGTTTGGATTACTCGCCGGAGCACATTCTTTCATGAGAACGCAATTAAAATGTCTGTACAGTTTAACTATAATAATAATAATAATAATTTATTATTATTATTATTATTTAAAAAAAAAGTTCGAGAGTAAACAACAGACCATGATATAGTTCTTTATACCTTCGATCATATATATATATATATAAACTTGTTTCAAGATGTATGTTCCTTGGACATGGATTTAAATTAGTCCATGCAGTGTAACGCCCTTGAATTTTAAAGTGAGGTTAGTTATGTTAAGCTTAATTATTAAGTGTGCTTGTGTAAAATTTTGTCTTTAATTTTAGTTATTTGGAGATTTTATTGTATTTGTTATATTTAAAGTTTGATTTTTGGTTTAAAAATAGAAAATGATATTTTTATCCCATATTTCTCTCTTATTTACGAAAATGCCCTTAAGGCTTTTCTTTTCTTTTTCTTATTTCTTTTTTCCCTTGCTTTTCCTTTTCATTTTCACGCCCAGCCTCTCTCTCTCTCGTCTTTCTCTTTCTCTAATTCCCGTCTCTCCTTCTCTCCATTTTCTTTGCAAAATTTCATTCTCAAGCTTTAAACTCATTGATTTGAAGTTAAGAGACGGAGATTCAAGCTAGAAATTCTCTTCAAAAACATTGATTTGAGGTTAGCTCTCTCTCTCCAAAATTTTGATTTTTGTTTTGAATTTTTATGCATTTTGCAATCCGAGCTTCATTGAACTTAGATAATGTTTAATTTGAGCTTATAGGACTTATTTTACTATGAATCTATGTTTTATTTGAATAAAAATTAGTTTAATCAAATTTTTACATTTTTCTTAGATTTTCAAATTTATTGTGAAATTGAGTTTAAATTTGGGGAAAATGATTTAAATTTGTCCTATTATGATTTTCTATGCTTTTTAT
>CAMOHE010047948.1:2230-37199 GCA_946598075.1 Artocarpus hirsutus
GATAAGGAAGGTTTGACTTTTTTAAAGGTGATTTGATTTTGTGATAAGGTTTCCTAATTTGAAAGGATGAGATTTGGTAGTTAGAGCAAATGTTGGACTTTTTCCTTATCCTTCTCTATCATACACGCATATACATGAGGGAAAAAAAAAAGAAAATCTACTTCAAATATAGAGAAGATTATTTCCTTTTCACCCCATTCGTAGTTTTCATGTATATCTCTCTTTATATCACTTTCTCTCTCTTTTCCTCCACGTTCTTTTCTTCTTATCTCCCTTAATTTTTCTACAAAGAATTGAAAGATATGTTGGGTTTTTGTTTTGAGCAAATTCAAAGAAATTTTGAGAAGAATCATTCTGAGGTAAGAATTCATTCTAGGTTACTGTTGTAATTGTATTTTTTCCCTTTAATTCTGACTCCAATAACTTTGTCTACAAATTTCCTTTTTCTATGAAATATTAGCATGATGTTTATATATGTGCTATGTATTGTTCCTCAAAGTCACGTTATTTGGAATTTTCTATGCTAAGTTATTCAATTTTCATTCTTTACCACTCATGGACTATTTGTTGCTGATCGGTAAAAATTTCACAAAATGCAATCGGTGTTCTTAGGGCAAACGAATGTTGATTCTCATGAAATTTTGTAGAAATATGTATGCATAAGTTAAGTGATGGACTAGAAAGTTTCATGGTAATATGATTAATATTTTATGAGTTCTCAGACTTTCTTTAAGATTAGGTTTTTATGGCTGTCAATCAGTGAAGTCTAGACTTCTTGCTTGTGTGATCTCTTTGTGTGACTAAATGAATTTATTTGACAATGAAACTTTTTGTGTACTTTATTTATATGTTAATAGGTCATCATAAAAATTTTAGGGTCAAAGATATTTTATTTTAATTATTTGGGTATGATGATCATGTATTGTTCATTGCTTTATGTATTTAGAGTTTATTTGGTTTTTGAATTCTAATGCATATTTCAAATTGTTGAACATTTATTTGAAGCTAATTTTTGGATATGTTATAGTTTTAGTGTCTATTGTATGTAGAATTTTTATGAAATTATTTTATTATATAGTCAATTTATTAAGGGAATGTTAGTTAGGCCTGCTCACTGTTTTGTTATTTTGTGTTGTCTATTGTGTGACTTATTTTAGTTATTTAATGGAATTTTTATGGCTAAAGAAAAATTAGGGTAATTCATTTATATGTTAATTATGTCCCTAAATTACGGTAATTCATTTATATGTTAATTATGTCCTTGCAAAGTTTCATGCCTTTATTGTATATGAATTGTGATTTATTGAGTTGTAAAGCCTTACTGGTCAGGCAAGTTAAATTATTTCAGTTTTTGCAAGGATATTTGTAAGGCGGTAAAGTGTATTTGTGTTCTTGTATTTCTTAAGATAGAAGTGTGAGTGATGTTATATGATATTGGATGATTTCAGGAAAATGAATATAAATTTTATGTATGTAAATGAATGTATGACATGAACACACCAAGAAGTAAGCACATCGAGAATGTGGCGACACCATTTAAGTAAGGTTTAGTAAACAAGTCAAGTAAGTACATTCTCACCTGCGACATGATAAGGTTTATGAAATGCTAAAATCTATGTTCCTGATGATTTCTATGATGGTTTTTTTATATATTTTATTTTGAAAGTTTTGATGTACTAGAAGGTTTAATGCATGTTTTAAAGATGAGGTATTTCAAAATTTGAAAGTATATGTGTATTTATGTATCACCTAAATAAGTGTTGCACACCCTATATTATGTTTATGATGTCTCACAAGGTTTGGACTTGTCATGTTTGGTTTGGGATTAGCTACCCCTCTCTTCCCATGACGGCGCGTCTACGATGATGATAATAGTGCAACACTTGGGTCCTAAAGATAAAATGAATAAAGCTTTAATATGGATAATGTTAATGGAAGATATGTTCTATATGAAACTGTGCCAAGTGCACTACTATGTTTATGATGATTATGAATATGATGTTGCATAAAGATAGTCATAAAATGTTTTATGTTGTGAGATAGGAAAATGTACTTACTAAGCTTTTGTTTACTTAGTTTATGATCATGTTGCAGATAAAGGTAAGAAGACTATAGAATAGGTGGAGGGCAAGGACGAGTGTATGAGCTATGAATGATGGATTGAAAATGAAAGAACGTCAAGAAAGAATTTTAAAGTTTATGAACAGTGTTATTATTTCTTTATATGTTTACTCTCCGCACTTTGATGTAATGCGACTTGTTTTACGTTCTCTTTATTTTGTAGAAGATTGGCCTTCCGATCGTTATTGATCAAGCTGTTGATATAGGTATCGGCATGCCAATCTAAGTGTTTTAAAGCCCCGGTTTTGTAGAGCCTCTGACGGCCTACAGGTGGTTGAAGTTTAGACTTTCGATCATGTTCCGCTTGTCGATGTCCGAAGTTCGACCTATCGAACTGTTTAAACAGATTTTAAAGTTTGTTTTAAATTTTATTTAAATTATGGTCTCATTATTTTGGTATTGATAAGCTATTTAAATAAGTATAAAAAGTTTTAAAATATTTGCATTTAGTTTAAAAAAATATGTATGGATCCTAGGAGAATGTTACCAAATTATGTTTTTAGTTTAAATAGTTTATCTTAAATAATATTAACAAGGATGAATGTAACACATCTGTGACGTCCGTAAGGGGGAGTTACAGGCTTTGGTATCAGAGGGGAATTCCGTTTTACATTTATATCGACACACATCAGTTCAAGTCTTCCAAGTAAGTATATTTTAAGTTAATTGTTATAGATGTAAGTTTGATTATAAGTATAAGATTTAGTTGTCTAAAGATATATGCCCTAGTACATAATTTAGTAGTAAAATCCTATCTCATACCATAAAATTGGAAGATTATTCCTAAGCTTGTAATTCTTTTAGGAAGTCAAAGATGCAAGGCAGTAGAAGAATTCAAACTCACACTCAAGCCACTACTGCTAATGACTACCAAACCAATGAAAGACTGATGACGATGATTGCCAAATTGCAAAGACAACTCGAGGATCAAAGGAGAGAAATTGAAGAGCTTAGAGCCAATAGCCAAGGAGGTGAAAGACAAGGTGAGAACGTGCCACCTCCTCATTCTCCTCAGCCTTAAGGAGAGGAAGTTCCAGCTCCTACTCTAGAACCAAGACCCACCTGCTAAGAACCGTTACTAGTCAGATGGAAAAGGGTTGTGCCCACAAACTTTAAAGGTTTTAAGGATCCTCTGGTCACACAAGGATGGCTGAAGACAATTACAGCCACTTTGAAGCCTATTGGGTTTTAGTAATAATGAGAAAGTCCTCTGTGATTTGTATTGCCTCACCATGGAGGTCAAAATCTGGTGGGACAAAATCGAACAGAGTAGGAATGTAGACAAGATGACATGGGCTAATTTCATTCATGAATTCAACGCTAAGTTCTTCCATATGAACATTACTCGGAAGCATTATGATGAGTTCGAGAACCTATGCTAAGGAGACTTGTCAATTACCGATGTAGTGGCTAAATTTGACAAGTTGGCACATCTTTGCCTAGGGATGGTTAGCAATGATAGTGAAAGAGTTAGAAGATTGATTAGAGTCCTCAAGCCTAAGATTGCGGTAATTATTGATGGGGCTAGTCGGCCCAAAAACTAAGAAAAGTTGTCTTGAGAGCCCAGCAAGCAGAATTCTGTTTGTCGAAGTTAAGAAGAAACTAGCCTCGGTCAAATCATCTTGTGAATAACCCAAATGCTCGACCCTAGGCAGAAACAACAATAGCAACAACTAGAACTGGAGGAATAACAAGAGAAAAGGTAACTTCCAAAACCAGCAGGGTCAGAGCAACAAGAAACGAGGTGGTGGCTCGTACAACAATAGTATCAGATACGGGTGCTACACATTCTTTTATATCATCATCTTTTACTAAGAAGTTAGGAGAACATCTAGAACCAATGAGACAAGGATTCACTATGACACTAGCCTCTAGGGAACTGATGATGTCTACGCATTACTTGCGTACAATTCTTTTATGGATTTCTAAAAGAGAGCTCTTTGTCGATCTTATTGTGATCGATATGTATGAGTATGACATGATTCTTGAGATGAATTTTCTGAGTAAGTACAATGATTCCATCAAATGCTGAAAACGAAAGGTGATTTTTCATTCAAAAAGTGAACAAAGGTTCATGGTAGTGGGTGAGCCTAGAAAGAAGCCAAATATGTTTTTGGCAACCATGAACAAAGGAAGTTGTTAGTAAGTGGTTGCATAGGTTATTTGGCAAACATTGTAGACAAAAGTCAAGAGGAGTAAGCAAAGATTAACGATGTTGCGATAGTTCAAGAATTTCTAGAGGTATTTCCAAATGATCTGTCAAGCTTACCTTCAGATAGGGAGATCAAAATTTGAGATTGAGCTCGCTCTAGGCATCGATCCAATTTCGAAGGCACCTTACAGAATGGCTCTAGCGGAGTTAAAAGAGTTACATTCTTAACTAAAGGAACTAAAAGAGTTACATTCTCAACGAAAGGAACTTCTCGATAAAAGCTTTATCCGACCTAGCCACTCACCATGGGGGAGCCCCAGTCCTACTTGTTAAGAAGAAGGATGGCTCTATGAGACTCTACATCGACTATAGGGAACTGAACAAGGTGATGATTAAGAACAAGTACCCATTACCTTGAATCAATGATTTTTTTGATCAATTTAAGGGTGCATCTGTGTTCTCAAAGATTGATTTATGGTCGGGGTACCATTAGTTGAAGATAAAATAAAGAGACATCCCTAAGATAGCCTTTAGATCGAGGTATGGTCATTACGAATTTGTGGTTATGCCTTTCGATCTAACGAATACACCTGTAGCCTTCATGGACTTGATGAATCGGGTATTCAAGGATTTCCTCCATAAATTTGTCATTGTGTTTATCAACGATATTCTTGTTTATTCGAAGAGTCAGGAAGAGCATGCTGAGCATCTAAGGATTGTGTTGGAGACTCTAAGGAGACATGAATTGTATGCAAAGTTCTTGAATTGTGAGTTTTGACTTGACATAGTATCTTTCTTAGGCCATGTTATGTTAAAGGATGGAATATTGATGGATCCTGCTAAAGTTGAAGCTGTTCTTAACTAGAAACAACCAAAGAATACGAGTGAGATAAGGAACTTCTTAGGTCTAGCTGGTTATTATCGAAAATTTGTGGAGATTTCTCCAAGATAGCAGCGCCTCTCACAAATTTAACTCGCAAAGGAAAGAAGTTTAAATGGACTAATGCGTGCTAGAAGAGTTTTCAAGAACTAAAGAAAAGGTTGATTACAGCTCTAGTTTTGTCTATTCTTGAAAGGAATGATGGATTTGTGATATGTAGTGATGCTTCTAAGATGGGCCTTGGTATAGTTTTGATGCAAAATGATAGGGGTAATTGTGTACCCATCGAGATAATTGAAAGACAACGAGAAGAACTATCCTACTCATGACCTCAAATTAGTGATCATAGTTTTTGCGCTAAAGATTTGGAGACATTACTTGTATGGAGTTCAATGTAAGATTTTTATTGATCATCAAAGTTTAAAGTACTTCTTCACTCTAAAGGACTTGAACATGAGGCAGCAGAGATGGTTAGAACTAGTGAAGGATTATGATTGTGAAATCCTTTATCAACTAGGAAAGGCTAATCGAGTGGCTGATGCTTTAAGTAGGAAGATGGCAACAACATTGATGTCATCACAAGCGATGTCTCAACCTTTGAAGAAAGACATTCTGGACTTTGGTTTGGAAATCATAACGAGACAGCTTTTAGCACTAACTCTTACTCCAACGCTGTTTGATGAGATTTAGAGTGAGTAAGATGAAGATGTAAGCCTCACGAGGATTAAGTAGGAAATCAAGGAAGGAAAATGTGAAGAGTTTTGTATTGCAAATGATAGAACTCTATATCTCAAGAACCACTTATGTGTTCCCAACGCTAATGGTTTAAGGGAAAGAATCTTAGTGAAAATTTATGATACTTCTTACTCAATTCATCTAGGTGCAACAAAGATGTACAATGACCTAAAGGATTATATTTGATGGTTTGGAATAAAGCGTGACGTTGCAATATATGTGAAGAATTGCTTAACATGTTAGCAAGTCAAAGCTGAACACTAAAGACTTGGCGGCAATTTGTAGTCAATTCAGATACCGCAATGGAAATGAGAAGAAATTGCAATGGATTTCATTACCGGTTTGCCCAAGACTATAAATGGATTTACTGCCATTTAGGTTGTTGTCAATCGACTGACGAAGACGGCGCATTTATTCCCATTAAGATCACTTACTCTATGGAGTGGTTCATAGAACTTTATGTTATGGAAATAATGCAACTTCATGGAATCCCTAAGTTTATCATTTTTGATCATGACGGCAGGTTCACGTCCAAGTTCTAGAAAAGTGTGCAGAATGCGATGGGAACGAAGTTGCACTTTAGCATAGCCTTTCATCCTAAGACTGATGGTCAAATGGAGAGGACAAATTTGATCTTGGAGGATATGCTTTGGGTTTGTACTTTCAATTACAAGACCAGCTGATGTAAAATGTTACCATTACTGGAATTTGCTTACAACAACAGCTGTCAAGAATCGATTGGAATGGCACATTATGAGGCTTTATATGGGCAAAAATGTAGGTCGCCTATATGTTGGCATGAAGTTGGTGAAAAGAAAATGAGCGAAAGTGTCGGCGGCAAAAGGATTAATTTTGTTAATGAAACTTCTAAGATGATAAAGTTGATAAGGAAGAGAATTGAAATCGCTCAAAGCCATCGAAGTTTTAAGCCGATAAAAGAAGAAGGCCCTTAAAATTTGCTGTAGGTGATTCTGCGTTCCTAAAGATTGTGCCAATGAAAGCAGTAATGAAGTTTGAAAAGAAAGACAAGTTGAACCCTAGGTTTATTAGACCTTATGAAATCATAAAGCGGATAGGCAAGGTAGCGTATCAATTGAGCTTACCATCGAAGATGTCAACTTTAATGATGTGTTCCATGTTTCAATGCTTAAAAAGTATGTTCTTGATCTTACGCACGTGATCAGGCCACAGGTGATCGAAATACAAGATGACCTCATCTATGAAAAAAAGCCAATAGAAATTCTAGATCGGAAAACCAAGATCTTAAGGAACAAAGAGTTCGTTTGGTCAAGGTGTTATGGCAAAATCACCAAGTGGAAGAAGCTAAATGGGAACGTGAAGATGAAATGAGAATTAAATATCCACAATTGTTTTGAGTTTCGAGGACAAAACTCTTACAAGGTGGGAGAATTGTAACACCTGCCATTTTTCATGTAACGGTTTATGATAGATATTTAATGACGTTAAGTATTTTATTTATGAAATTATATTACTGACCAATTATTTGAGAATTATGATAGGTGATGGTCACGTGAAATTGATGTACTCGAGGTGTTCAAGTCATTTATAATGCATGTATGATAACTATTTAATGTTTTAAATTTCGTGTAATGTAGTATGTGGTACTTCGACAGGCTGAATTTTCTAATTCGGTAGGTTAAATTTTTTTTTAGAATGGCATGCCGATGGATTTAATCAATAGGCCAAACTTACAACTTTGGTAGGCCAAAGGCTATTGACGAGAAATTAGCCGATAATTCCTAAAATTGTGGTATTGATGATTTATTTGATTTGTTGTGAAAATTATGAATAATTGGTATATTTTTATCTTTCTCCCTATTCATGATAAGGAAGGTTTGACTTTTTTAAAGATGATTTGATTTTGTGATAAGGTTTCCTAATTTGAAAAGATGAGATTTGGTAGTTAGAGCAACTCTTGGACTTTTCCTTATCCCTCTCTATCATACACGTATATACACCAGAAAAAAAAAAAAAGAAAATTTGCTTCAAATAGAGAGAAGATTATTTCCTTTTCACCCTATTCTCAGTTTTCACATATTTCTCTCTTTATATCACTCTATCTCTCTCTAAAATTCTCTCTTTCTCTTTTCCTTCATGTTCTTTTCTTTTTCTCTCCCTTCATTTTTATGCAAAGAATTGAATGAAATATTGAGTTTACTTTTGGGCAAAGTCAAAGAAAATTCGAGAAGAATCATTTTGAGGTAAGAATTCATTCTAGGTTACTGTTGTAATCATATTTTTTCCCTTTAATTCCAACTCCCATAACTTTGTCAATTGATTTCTTTTTCTATAAAATTTTAGTATGATGTTTGTATATGTGTTATGTAAGGTTCCTCAAAGTTTCATGTTATTTGGAATTTTCTATGCTAAGTTATTCAATTTTCATTCTCATCCACTCATGAACTATTTGTTGCTAATCAGTAAAAATTTCACAAAAGGTAATCTGTGTTCTTAGGGCAAACAAATGTTGATTCTCATGAAATTTTTCAAAAATATGTATATATATATTTATGTTAAGTGATGGATTGAAAAGTTTCTTGGTAATATGATGAATGTTTTATGAGTTCTCGGACTTTCTTTAAGATTAGGTTTTTATGGCTGTCAATCAGTGAATTCTTGATTTCTTGCCTGTGTGATCTTTTTGCATGACTAAATGAATTTATTTGATAATAAAACTTTTTATGTACTGTATTTATATTTTAATAGGTTATCATAAAAATTTTAGGGTCAAAGTAATTTTATTTTAATTATTTGAATATGATGATTGTGTATTGTTCACTACTTTATGTATTTAGAATTTATTTGGTCTTTGAATTCTAATTTATATTTTGAATTGTTGAAAATTTATTTGAAGCTAATTTTTGGATATGTTATAGTTTTAGTTGTCTATTGTATGTAGAATTTTATGAAATTATTTTATTATATAGGCAGTTTATTATGTGATTGTTAGTTAGGGCTGCTCACTATTTTGTTATTGCTGGTTGATTATGTGCTGTGTATTGTGTGGCTTATTTTTGTTATCTAATGGAATTTTTATGGCTAAAGAAATATTAGGGCAATTCATTTATATGTAAATTATGTCCCTGTAAAGTTTCATGCCTTTATTGTATATGAATTGTAATTTATTGAGTTGTAAAGCCTTAATGGTCAGGCAGGTTAAATTATTTTAGTTTTTGCATGGGTATTTGTAAGATGGTAAAGTGAATTTATGTTCGTGTATTTCTCGAGATAGAAGTGTGAATGATGTTATTTGATATTGGATGATTTTATGAAAATGAATATTAATTTTATGTGTGTAAATGAATGTATGACATAAACACACTAAGAAGTGAGCACATCAAGATCGTGGCAACGTCATTTAAGTAAGGTTCAGTAAGCAAGTCAAGTAAGTAAATTTTCACCTCCAACATGATAAGTTTTATGAAAAGTTTAAATTTATGTTCATAATGATTTCTATGATGATTTTTTTTTTTATAATGCTTTATTATGAAAGTTTTGATGTACAACAAGGTTTAATGCTTGTTTTGACAAAAAGGTATTTCAAAATTTAAAAGTATATATGTATATATGTATCACTAAATAAGTGTTGTACATCCTATGTTATGTTTATGATGTCTCGCAAGGTTTGGACTTGTCATGTTTGGTTTAGGATTTACTACCCCTCTCCTCTCATGACGTCGTATCTACGATGATAATAATGGTGCAACACTTAGGGGCCCCAAAGATAAAATGAATGTAGTTTTAACATGGATAATGTTAATGAAAGAGATGTTTTATATGAAACTGTGCCAAGTGCACTACTATGTTTATGATGATTATGAATATGATGTTGCATAAAGATGTTCATAAAATATTTTATGTTGTGAGATAGGTAAATGTACTTATTAAGCTTTTGCTTACTTAGTTTATGATCATGTTGTAGATAAAGATAAGAGGACTATGCAATAGGTCGAGAGAAAGGACAGGTGAGTGAGCTATGAATGATGAATTGAAAACGGAAGAACACCAAGAAAAAATTTTAAAGTGCATGAACAGCGTTTTATTTCTTTATATGTTTACTTTCCGCACTTTTATGTAATAGGACTTGTTTTATGTTCTCTTTGTTTTGCAGATGATTGGCCTTTTGATTCTTATTGATCGAACTACTAATGTGGGTATCGGCATTCCTATCTAAGTGTTTTAAAGCCCCGGTTCTGTAGAGCCTCTGAGGGCTTGTCGGTGGTTGAAGTTCAGACTGCCGATCATGTTCGGCTTGCCGATGTCTGAAGTTTGGCCTATCGAACTATTTAAACAGATTTAAAAGTTTGTTTTAAATTTTATTTAAATTATGGTCTCATTATTTTGGTATTGATAAACTATTTAAATAAATATAAAAGGCTTTGAAATGTTTGCATTTAGTTAAAAAAAAACGTTTGGATCCTAGGAGTATGTTACCAAATTATGTTTTTAGTTTAAATAGTTTATCTTAAATAATATTAACAAGGATGAATGTAATAACATCTATGACGTCCGTAAAGGGACATTACACTTTTAGTTGGAGTAAACATAAAACTGAGCAAGCAATTTAATTTGCATGACAATTGACAACTTGGCAAGGAAAATACAATATTTTTAGTTTAGCACATTGAGCTTCTTACTCGAGGAGACTAAGCCTTCAAATTGCACCATATAACTTAAAATGAAATTTATAAAGATAATTATAAATGCAATGTAAGTTTGTTATTATTGGCTAAATTTGTATGTGAAATTTTACGAGCACCACAATTCTCTACAACTTATAGAAATTTCATCCTCGAATTTTACTCACTAAATAGCTCTGGATATTTACTTCTCTATTCATTTTCTTTTTCCCAACTGGCCTCTTCAACCACATGGTTTCTCCAAGAAATTTAACTAATGGAATCTACTTATTTTCAATTCTTTTTCTTTTCTGTCCAAAATTCAAACCTGTCTCTCTTCATATATCAAATCTTATTGGACTTCTAGTTGATCAAAGTATTAGAACATGTGAGGGATCTGGCATGTATTTTCTTAGCGTGGAAACATGGAACACATCATGCATGCCAAACAATGTTAAAAGAGCAAATCTGTAAGCCACATCTCCAATCGTGTGTAAAATCTCAAATTGCCCAATGAATCATGGACTTAACTTCCCTTTCTTGTGATAAACAACCTTGGTGGCACAACATTCAAAAACATCTTTGATAAGGTCATCGCTTCCTAAGTGAAATAAATCCTTATACCATTTGTCAGGACTTCTCCAATCTGTAAATATTATAAGGTTTGGCCACACTAGGTTTATAGTTTTCAAGCATACATTGCCACAAACAGGTAACATTCCCATCTATTAGTGCCAACGAGCCTATTCTCCTCATGAAAAGGGAACACTCAAGCCAATATGGTAGGTAGATTGCGCCTTTATAACATTCGCCATGGTTGGTTTCCAACATAAGGTAATCACCTCATCTAGGGTCTTGCGTGATTACCACTATCTCAATAAGTGTTTTCCCCAGCCCACAAGATGAATACCTTGATTGGGTGGGTTCTACTACCACTTGTCGCTAGTTCCAAACAGGACAAGCCATAGTATAGGTATATGTAAGGCTAAACCTACTTATGGAACCTAATATTTAGCATAATCTTTGGCATGAAATAAATTTCATCTGAATCCTAAAAAGTAATCAAAACTTAGACCCACAAGCTAGAAAGATATCTATCCATCCATCAAAACTAAAATACTGTCAGAATCATTTAAATGCCTATAATTAAACAGACCAAGTAAACTTACAAGTTAAAAGAAAGCCAAAAATAAATGTATCAATATTGCACAGTGAGAAGATAAAATAACTTGAAAATAAGGTTCAAATTCTTGTAAATAATTACGAAATATACAATCAAATATTTACACTGCATAAAAACAAGGCATCACATTTCAGTCAACTCTTATGGACTTTAAACAGACAATAAAAATCAATGCTTTATTGGCACAACTTTAAGAAACACCTTAAATTTTCCTTGATACACTGGATAGGAAGTCAATAACTTGTACAAACTTGATAACTATATGTTTCTCAATTCTCAATATAGCTTTTATATACTCTTGCAAATAGTATTGAAATGACACCTCAATTAGTCACTGCTATGTAAACTATGAAATAACTATCATTTATTTCAAATGAACGGAGATAATAGGTAACTATGACTTACTACTCTATAAGATAATTAAGATTTTTAATACTTTAAATTCATTGTTGATTTAAAACTAAAAGTTTCAATAACAACTACCTAAGTATAGCTTCGATTTATATTACTAAGATAATTACTATTATTCATTAATACAACCCGCACCATGAATTTTATATTTCTTATGATAATTAAAATTCATTGAAATACATTAACTACCAAGATATACACATATCTAAAGTTGCAAGTAATTACATATTAAAAGTCTACTTCAAAATGTATATATATGCATAAGCATATATAACCATCCACAAAAAGAAAATATATACATATTTACATAAACAACACTCACATACGGTCACACTTCTAGTTTAGTCCTTGTTATTTTTCGAATATGTGTTGGATTAAAAGGAAGACTCATGGACAAAGTTGTAGTACCACTTGAGGATCTCAATTTCTCATGTCTTTCACCTTTTTTTGGTGTGAATCGTCGAAGGTAGTATGTGGTAAAATCATGGACATCTTTTGTAGGTTTTCTAAAATGGCAAGGTCTACAAAAATTACGCAATACCAATTGATTGTAGTTAACACCTTTACCATAATTTCTCAAGCCTACCCTTAACTCTTGTTTAATCTGATCTTTTCCTTGTAGTCCAGGGGGTGTATAGGAGTAGTATAGTTTAAAATACTGGAGATACATGGTTCTTCTTTTCTTAATTAACTTCCAAATATCCTTTACCATTACCCCTCCTAAAATATCTCTTTGTGCTATATTTGTTGCATTATTCGTTTCCATTGCAACCTCCTTCACAATTGAAATAAATAAATAAACAAATATAATATGCATATGAAAAGCAAATAAGGAATTAATGTAAATTCAATGACTCATCTATCAAATCTATAGTAGCATGGCACTTTAACAACTAATTCATTCCTAATATCACCTCATAATTTGACATATCAAGAATGACCAATTTTGCAAAGAATTCTCTACCATCAAGCACTACTAAGCAGCCTCTGAGAATTTGATCAGATGGAAAAGTCTTTTGAAAAGGAAATGCTAACATTCTTAACAATGAATTTATCTAGAGGTTTGACCAATTTTCTAATATACTTATACAAAAATAGCCAATAATAATCAAGAATGATCAAAATAAATGACACATTAAACATAAAAAATACTTACTCATTGACTGAGCTTTTTAGACCCGCAATCCTTGTATATGAACGGCCTACAGAACCACTTTAAACAAATAGCTTTGATACAAAACTATGACGCCCGCCTAACTTAATCATACTGTCAATATTTAATCAAGCTAGACGGCGTCGTATTCTATCTAAATGACATATAATTATTTAAAAAAAAGACAGGTAGATTTGAACTTTTTGAAAACTTTGTAATTTACAAATAACCACGTGTCTATCCTCATGAAAGATGGGCCAACGATAAATATTTACAATGATTTACATCTTAAAAAGAAATGCCACCTAAATTGTAGTTATAACAATCCCATAGTAATTATAGGTACCAAAATATGAAGTTTAAACAAAAGTGTGCCCACGTAAGGTCAGTAGTGTCCATATATGCAGAGTCACGAGAATAGAGAGTATGCCAGTTAACCTTCAAGTAAACATTAATAAGATGTACCCTCATCTAGATCATAGGACAAATATGAGCTACTGCGCGGTAAGTAGAAACTATGCAATTCAATGTAATGGCATCATATATGGGCTCATAAAATTTCCATCATGACTATTATATCATAAAAACGTTTAATGTATGCATAGTTATGTACACCATAAGTCGTGCCGCCCAGGTCTATTATAAACATGCATGCATACTAATGAACTTTCACTGGTCAATAGTGCCCACGTTATCCCATAAGACACTTTAGTCCCCCAATCCTAGAAACTACAAAGAGGTCCAAAAAATGATCTCAAGCACTTCCATGAAACCCCTTGAGTCCTAAGCTATCCCATGGAACTTAACTAAGGCTACTTACAAGCTAACTACACATTACAGACACAAACAATCTCTTTTCATGGTACAATGATTTTCTTCAAAAAAGTATACATGTGCCTTTATGCCATGAATGCAAGGGATATAGTAAAACATATATATTAAAATGACAATCTTATGAAGCAGTTGAAATGAATTTCTACTTACCTTATGTCCAAATAAAAAGCAAGAAGTTGAAGGCGTCAATATCCTCGTCAAGCAAGATGTGCTTATATGCCTATTATTAACAATTAAAGCTATGATAACAATATTATCGTAATATGCTTAATGTTTAAATTCATGCTTATATGTTTATGTATGCATAAAACTACATGCTTGTATATAAAAAGAAACTTACAATAGCATCACTTAATCTAAGTGAACTACCGATAACTTCATAAAATTAACAAAGCAACTAAGATATAAATATCTATGTATTCATGTTTGTAACTCAGGTGGTGAATTAATTAATACATTTAATACACATACGGTTTCTTTAAGGTACCCACCATAAATAATTGAATATTATTTAATTATGTATGCTTAGTTCATGTATGCCAAAAGCAATAAACATGAATAAATTATATTATTAGCCCACATGTTGTCATGATTTTAATTAGACTATAATTATAAGGCAGTGGCAATACAATTAATACACATATAGCGAAAGATGTATATTTCACTTAAGTATACTCTATATAAAAGGAAATATAGTGAATTGAACAAAATTTATAAGTCTGTATGTACTCTGTATACAAGGTAATATTATATTTACAGCATATCTCTATTCAAGTATAAGTAAAGACATTTATTATATATATCTATTATCAAAAACCATCATAATGCAAAATACTCATTATGAAATCAGTAGTCATCACCCATAATTCACATATAAGGTTATTAACAACACCATATACTAAAATCAATCATTTACAAAAGTTTGAACATATATACAAGCACTAACATAAACTAATATATATATATATATATATATATATATATATATATATGACTGGTGAACTGTTATGTAAACAAGGTAAATGTATATAAACACGCCGATGACATATTTCACACACAAGCATATATAATCATACCTATAGTTCCATGCTACCTACATGTTGTTATGAATAATAGTTGAACATAATATATTCCAATGTAAACACATAGAAATAGAATCTAAAATCATAAACAAGCTCATTCTTCCACAGTTGTCTTTCTTTCCTTTTTTTTCTAATAGTAAAATAACCATATTACTATACATAAGAGAATCATCTCATATAACTCAAAAACACATTCATGCATTCATATATAGTATTAATAACTCCAATTCTTCAAATCCAAGATTACTTCATCAAAATAAATTTGGAAGAGATTTCATTTATAAACGAATATATGTATATTAAAATTTCAAATACATGTTAAAAAATATGTGTAGGCATACAATATGTGTAAGTATATATTTATTACCTCAAAAACAAGAAGAACCAAAGAGATTAAAATATATTTTCTAAATCATCTCTCTTTTTTTTTTTTTTTTATTTGCGAAGAAATGGAGCATTTGGTGAAGGAGACTCTATTATTTTTTCCTTTTTTATTTGCAAGGAAATGGCTACCGAATGTATAATACACACATACACACACACAAATACACACTAATATTTGCTTGAGGATGAAGAATTGTTAACTTAGTATCTAGAGAATACTAATCCTTTAGCAACCTAATACTAGCACATGTTTAATTTTATTATTATTAATATTATTATTATTATTATTATTATTAGTATATTGTTTCATATAAATAAAATATTTAATCAAAATATCAAAACTAAATTCCTCTTACTTTTAATAGGAGTAAACATAAAAATAAGCAAGCATCGAGCTTTTTAGTCAAGTAGATTAAGTCTTCATACTGCACCAAAAACTCAATTTTTTTTTAAAGAGTAGGCATCTTAGTAATAATTACAAATGCAATGTAAATTTGTTATTATTGGCTAAATTTATATGTGAAAATTTACGGGCACCACAAGGGTTTTTGGTGATGACTATGAAAAATATTGAAACTAGATAAATAAAATACAAAGGTGACACCATACCCAGCAATATTGACCACTCCCTCAATAGCAAAATCCCTATAATTTTAGCCTAAACTAATTCAAATGATAAAAATAATGATAAAGAAAAAAATAATTTCTAGAAGAAAATGAAGAAACTTTTTTGTATTTAGACAATGAAAGGTTCAAAATTGAAAAGAAAATAATGGAAGATAAACAAGAGAGAAATAAATATGTTGATTGGCAAAAGAGATTAAAGGAGAATGGATAAAAATAAGGAGGGGTGGTTGGGCAAGAGCTATATGGAAGAAGCGATGTGAATTAGCTATTGTTGAAGGAAATGAGAGAGTGAATGAATCTTCTTCTATAGGGATGGTGGAACAGGGAGGAACAGGGGAAAGCAGCTACTAATGCTAATCATACTAGGGCATTGTCTCTAGTTTTTGCTTAAAAGTCTTTTTCCTCCTTGAAAATTTACGAGAAATAGAAATAGTGAGAGAACCTCCAAGTGCCTTGAAGAGTGTATAAGTGTCTGCTCTTTGGAACATGTTTTCCCTTTGTTTTTTATTTTAAATCATTGTTTCTCTTAGTTTTTCATTTCCGTGGATGGTATGGTCGACAAATGGAGTGCTATTTCAATCATGAAGGAAGAGTTTGAGGTGATTGGTGTGGATGATGATTTGGCTGCCAAGGGGAAAGAACTCATTCTCTTTGGCCTCTTAGGCAAGGTACTCATTTTCAAGCCTTTCAACTGGAAATCTTTCCTTTTGATGATGAAGAATTTGTTGAGTATATGAAAGGGAAAATCTATTAGTGAGATTGCACTAAATAGTTTTTTATTTCCTTTTAAGGATAGAAGGGATATTGAGAGAGTTATGGGCATCGGGGCCAAGGATTTTAACAAAACCCTAGTTATGTTGAAGCGGGTTGATAGTGTTAATTTAAGAGACGTGAGAGAGTTTTTCTACACTCATTTTTGGTCAAGGTTCATGATCTCCCATAGAAAGGTATGATTGATATTGTTAGTTGGATATTTGGAAACTTTATTTGGATGTGATTTTAATGAAATTTTCATGTGAAAGGATGTTAAGAAAAAGGAGTAGATATTCATTTACATATTCGTTACTACACGTATTTCAAGGACAAAATTCTTAACGAAGGGAAGATGTGATACCCTAGCTTTTTGTGCAACATTTTTCATGTTCATATGTTAAAGAAACACATAATGGATCCATGTTCTTAAGCCCATAAAAGAATAAGAAATTTAAGGGAATATAATTTATAGGGGTAAACCAGTATATGTTTTTGGCTCATAAGGAAGACATTGTCAAACAAAGAATTTACTCTAATCATGTGTCATTGGGATATCAAGAGATTAAGAGAGCTACATGGAAAAGAAGATATGAGATTATGACCAATAGTTTGAGAAATAAGAACATTATGTTAGCCAAAGCATTATAGTGCAACCACATGGCATAGGAGGCTACGTGGAAGCACAAGGATGATATGAGGGCCAAGTTTTTGCAATTATTATAAGGTTCAAGGACGAAACTCTTATAGGGTGGGGAGAGTTGTAATACCTGTCATTTTCGTCTATGGATAATTATGTGAATTTGACATTAGAATGTAATATTATATGAGCTATTTATGATTTATGCTAAGTAAATTAACATCTTGTTTAGTAATATTGCAAATGACGGCCATGAGGAATAGATATGCTTAGGATGTTCATGTCAAATTTTTACGCTAAAGTAAAATTACGAACGATTATATGAATTTCATATTTTTATATTTTCTTTATTTATTGTTGGCATTATGTTATATGATATGGTTAATATTATTTTATACTTCATTATATGTTACGTGTCATTAGGATATATTATATTATATTAAATGCCAAAAAAAGTTTAGGTTGCGTTTTTTATTTGCTACATGTTAAAAGATATTTTATGTTATGTTATTACCTTATTTATATATATATATATATATAAGCACACATAGTAGATGTGAGCCTCAAGCTCATGTTGAAAAAGAAAAATAGGGCAACTTGTTAATGTTATCTTAAGTAACCAGTTCTAGAAAAAGTGTGGTCATGTTTTATTTTAAAAGAAAGTTATATATACATACTACCTGTATGTATTGGATGCCATGAAACAATAAAGGAAAAAAAAAGAAAAGAAAAGTAGTTGCCTCATTTACTTTTCGTTTTAAACGTATGTATTATAACACACACACACATATATATAGTAAAAAGGGAGTTAAGACACGGTTGCATGCTTTAGGAAAAGAGAAATATTATAGCAAGTGGCCTTGTGTGTGAATAGGAAGGGTTATATATATATATATATATATTAGGTGTGTATATATATGTATTGCCTCAATGTTTCCATTTTCTTTATAAAAATAAGAGAATTGTAATATATTTATATTATATATGTCTTACATATGTGTTGTTTTTGAAATCGTGCTGTCGTGTGTCTACTTTAGAAAAAAGTTGTCGTTTGTTTAGAAAGAAAGAAAAATGAATTATATAAGATAATATAGTCCTTATAGAGCACTACTTTTTAGTAGTTTTTGTTTAATATTTTCCGAGTCAATATGCGACATTTGTTGTATTTTGAAGGGAAAAAGAAAAAAGAAAACTCATTTAGGTTAGAATAAGGGTTATTTAATGTATGAATTTATGCACACATATTATTCCTATTACTTTTTCTTGTCTCGATCTTTTCTCCTGTTCCTCTAGACTTTTATGCTCTTTTTTTTTCCCCAAAGCTACATGCACCATTTATTTGGAATTCTATTGTCTTCAAAGTTTTCTCTCTTAAAGAATTCAAGAAGACAAGGTATGAATTTATTTATGTGTATGATATTTTGTTTATGATAGTGTTGCTTTATGATTGTAAGTATTTGTGTTTATATGATATGAAGAAATCTTACGAAAATAGCGTTTTATTACTGGAATATGTTGAGGTTATTCTAGGGTTTTTGGTTATCTAATGAAATTCCCAATAATGTTTTGAATTTATGTGATTTTATTGCTTTGTGATTTTTGGAATGATGTGTTTATATATGTTAAGAATGCCTAGAATTTTTTTTATAAATTTTTGTTTAATATATTTTAAATGTTAAGAGCTTTCAATCATATACTATTCACAAATTTATATAAGCTGGCAAATTTGTATTTATGTATTATAGAGTCTATTTTATTAGATAAACGATGTCATTTGATTCTAAAAAATTTATAACTCATTGTTGGCATGTTAACTAAGTGTGTGTAAATATTTAGCTTCATATCTTTATTATGTTTTAAGATAAAATTTGTTCATCATCGAGTACTCAGTGGTTATGAACGCTAGCTAACATACTCTACATAGTTTATGAGAGAACTCATATTTAAAAATGTGTTTTTTTATAATTTATTATTTTTTATGTTTATTTGTATGTTAAGCATCTCTTATAAAAATTACAAAAGTATATCATGCATATTAGATTTTATAAAATATTTGAATGAAAAGTTTTCACTATTTAGCATGTCTGATGTTAATTTTATCTCTGAGTTCAAGCGTGTCTTTTGAATTACTTCAAATTTATTTGGAGCTAATTTTTGGATATGTTATGTTATGTGTCTTTATATGTAGCAATTTCGTATAAATGATTTTACAACATAGTCTATTTAATATAAAATTTTAAACGATGATGCTCATTGCCTAGTGTGCGCTAGTAGATTCCGTTCTAATGATTGAGGGAATTACTTAAGTTGTCAAATAATATTTTTATGGTTAAAGATAAATCTAAGGGTTATGTGTGTGTGTGTGTGTGTTTTAACTTTATTCTTGTAATTTTCATGCTCAAATTGAAATGTATTCTAAGATATAAGGTGAAAAATCTTTGAAGGTCGGTCAGTTTTTATGACTGGCAGATTTGTTTGAATGTTTTGAAAAATTTAAAAAGGTTCTTTGGATTAAAATTTTCACGCAAACAAAATTTGAATAATGTTTTTATATATTAGCTATATTTTGGAAGAGGTATTAGACTTTTATCTTGCTTATGAGTTGAAATTAAATTCTCTAAGTGATTAAACATCAAGTTTGTTGCTTATATATTTCTTTATTTTAAGTGCATGTTAAAGCTTTAATTATGATGTCTAATGATGAAATACTATTTTAAATCGTAATGTAAACATGAATAACACTTTTATATATTATATGAATGATTGACATGGACACCACAAAGGAAGCACACCGAGAACTACGTTTATGCCACCCAAGTTAAGGTTTAGTAAGCTATCAAGTTAAGTAAGTACATTCTTACCTGTAACATGATAAAAGCTTTTTGAAAGTTTTAAAGATATGTTTTATGATGATTTTTAAGTTTATTTTTATATGTTATCCTCTCATTAAAACTCTTGTTGTAACAAAAAAGTTTAACGGATGTTTCAATGACAAGGAATGTTAAAAGTATATATATATATATATATATATATATCTATATATATATATATATGTATCACTTAGTTAAACATTACACACCCTATGTTTATGTCTATCCCGCATGGTGGATTTGTACATTGGGTTTGGGATTAGCTACTTTACTTTTCTTCTGCAACTATATTTATGTTTATGGTGCAATGTATGAGCCCCTAAAGATAAGAGGAATCAATTTTTAATATGGAAGTTCAAATGAAAGATATGTTCTATACAAATGTATTGCCTTGTGTACTACTATGGTTATGATTACGATATTATATGATTTTTACAAAATTTTTTATGTTGTGAGATAGGAAAATGTACTTACAAAGTTTATGCTTACTTTGTTTTTTATCATATTGTAGACAAAGTTAGAAAGCAAATCTAATAAAGGGGAGAATAGGAATAGGCATGTGTACAAGGAATGTTAGATTAGAAACAAATCATGCCACCAAAGGAATTTAAACTCAAACATTATTTAAATGAACATGTTCTGCACTTTCATTTGTTTGAGACTTATTTTTATATGTTTTTGAATTTATGGTTATTATTAATGAGTAAAATTTATATTTCGAGATTTTTGGTTTCTTAGTTTTATTTTATAGAAACTACATTGTGTTATTTATTCCATTATAAATCGTTATACTTAGATGTTTTGTTTCGCTTTAGTAAAATAATTATTTCTACAGATAGTCAGTTAGCTGAATGCCTTTGGTATTATGTCGGGCTAACTGAGTAGGGAGAAGTAAATTTGGTAAAAGTTTAAAAAATAGATGCTGTTCATGCTATGTTTGTTTGAATATTATTATTTGTTCTTGACTTCTTATCATCAAATATTAAATTTAAGAGTAAATGAAAAGATTCGTATGACGTTTGTAAGGGGGCGTCACATAGAAATGTTTTTATTAGTCACTTGTACTATGTTTAGCAAGATTTTCTTTCTAGGGAGTTGATGAAGCTCAATTTGAACTATGCTTAAAATATTTGGATGGCTGCTAATTTATTTTTATTCCAATTCATTTTTGTTCTCATTTACTTAATGCTTCTAATTTATTGAGAAATAAATTAGTTGATTTTTGATATATGACTTTAATGCTCGAGAAAGATTAATTCATTTGTCAGTTTTGAGTTATGCAATCTTAATGTCCTTGAGTTTAAGAGAATCAATAGCATTTTCATAGTTTCTTTTAGGATGTGCTTAATGAATGCATTGATGAGCAAATTAGATAGAGATATTAATTTATTTAATCATGCATATAAACTCATTAACGCTTAAGAAAGGGAATGAGGTGATTTTAATTCCTTGTTAAATGAATTGGGTGAAATGAGTTAACAATTACCAATTATGATAAGCATAAATAGAATAGAGTTAAATCAATACCCCAAGACTCTCATATAGGATTTTCGTTTTACAATCTCCAAGTTGTCTTTGTTTTGTTAATTATTT
Source organism: Artocarpus hirsutus (assembly GCA_946598075.1). NCBI lineage: Eukaryota > Viridiplantae > Streptophyta > Magnoliopsida > Rosales > Moraceae > Artocarpus > Artocarpus hirsutus. The sequence goes on from CAMOHE010047948.1 coordinate 24,286, forward strand.
GTTACTTTTAATTATATTTGCATTTTAATTCAAATTTAATATTACCTTAATAAAATTGAGTTTTGAAAAGCCAAAGTAGTTAGTCCAAAATTCTAAAAAATCAATTCTTGCAGAAGACACATGAGCATTAGGCCAATTTTTTATTTGTATGACCCGTATACTTGCGGATGAGCATAATAATTTTTTAACGCTGTTGAGGGTGAGCTCAGCGCTACCGCCGAGGAGCCAACGTCAGGTGGTCGGCCAAACAGCTCGGCAGAGTTACTCAGGAGCATACCGACTGACCTCGATGACCCTAGATGTCAGGTTCGAGGTACTTCTCAGGGACACCAAGGTCGCACCTTAGTAGGCTGCCTCCTCAGACTAAGCACCAGCTCGGGTTGGGTTGTCATTACTTCAAAGTGGACCTCTACTAGCCATCATAGGCCAACAAATGGCAAACAACTCACCGTTGGATGAGAGCCAATCCATCGATAAAGGGATGCATCACTTGTCTTTTGCCACCTGACATGGCTTGATGTGACACTCGGGTTATGGATAAAACCCACCCAACACTCGATCCAAGTGGTAGCCTATAAATAGGATGCATTTATTGCACCTTAGGAGGCATACTTCTTCCCACCTAACAAGCTCCTGTCCTCGGCCAAGCAACTCTTGCCTTGAGCACTGGAGAGCCCTTGTTTGTTGACCGACTCTTTTTCCTAGCCTCAGGAGTGCCCTTCCTCTTGTCGTAGGTTTACCTTATCAGGCAGAGGCGGGTAGGAAAGCTGAGCACCATGTGCTGCCGCACGTGGTGTTGATTCAACGTCGGACCTCAGTAAGCATCAACATTTTGGCGCTAGAAGGAGGGCGCCTAAGCCTTCACTTAAAGACACCAGCCACAATGAGTCCAAACATCGAGATGGCGACTCAAGGGAATGCCTGAGATGACACAACCTGATAGGAAGGGTCGGGAGATGCACAAAACCAGCACCAAAAATTGGTTAGGCCTAGGGGCCGCCCCTAGGCTACAAGGTCTCGGTCTAGGGGACAAGGGAGCACAGCCAGGGCTGAGCAAGTACAGGATCCAGTTGCCTAGGACCTAATCTGAGAGCTTACAAATGCTGTTCAAATCCTCACACAGCAACTCGCACAACAAGCACAACGCCAGGCTACACCTGGCCTCCTGCCCCCAGCCCTGGTTGACCAGGTTGGAGGTTGGGCAGGACGGGATGTAGTTGACGCCAATGAAGTTGATTCTGAGTGCTCGAGAGACTCCATACATGGCGTCTTGACCAATAATAGGCTCGTCCAAGAAGTTTGGCTTTGTCCTCAAGTAGCACAGATTTCGTCCCCCCAAGGTTCTCGGGCATCTATATTTGACCGACTAGGATGCCGGGGAGAAGCGCACCAAGGTCACCAACTTGAAGCAGGTGATTGCATGGAGGGCGGAGCACCCTATAGGGTTGAATTGCCCAAGGATACAAATAGTCACCAACTCTAGGAGCTGCAGCGCCAAATCGATGAGATTCGCAATAATCATTTTGGCTTAGATGATGTGGGTGCCCTAGACCCGCCGTTCCTAAACGCGATAATACGGGCCCCTATGCTACCCAAATTCGAGGTCCTACAAATCAAGGCCTATGATAGGACCACAGATGCTGACAAGCATGTTAAGTTGTTCCGAGGACACATACTCCTTCAAAATGCTAGTGACGTAGCGATTGTAAGGCCTTTTCATTGAACCTTACCAGACTAGCTCGGCAATGGTTTCGACAACTCAAGCCAGCCTCCATCACATCCTTTTGATAGCTCGCCGATGCTTTCTTAGTAGCCTCTCCACGATGAAGACAAGGAGAAAGAAGATCACTTACCTATACGCCATTAAGCAAGGGGACGGCAACGTCTGAGACTACATTAACCAGTTGACCCAAGTAGCTCTTAAGGTCAAATACGTCGAAGATAAGACCCTTAAGCACATTTTTGTAGGGGGTCTTCGAGACGAGAAGCTTACATTGTCTTTGGCCTTCGAGCAATTGAGCATGTTTTCACAGATGCTTGGCTACACGGAGGGGTACATCGATGCCTTGGAATATATAAAAAGCCATAGGGAGGAGGCCGGCCCTAGTGGGACGAAGAAAGAGAAGAAGCAAAAGAAGGCACCAGAACAAAATAATGTCAAGCAGAGCAAGAAGCAAAAAAAAGAAAAGAAACTCGAGAAGCCAAAGATGTCGACTGGCAAGTTCCAGAGTTTCATGCCACTAGTGGCAACCATTGACGAAGTGCTCGTCCAAGTGAGTGGCAGGAACCTACTGGTATCACCGCCTAAGCTTAAGGGTAGCAAATCAAAGCGGGACCAAACTAGGTACTGTGAGTTCCATAAAGATGTGGAACACAGTACCCGCGAATGTATACAACTAAAGGACCAGATTGAAAGACTTGTTCGAGTGGGACATTTAAGGGAATTCGTTGAGCGAGTTATAACTCTAGGCCCTGCCTAGGGAAGGAGTGATTCGTTGAGCCGAGACACTACAAGCCGTTCATGTAACGACGTCAAGAACACCTCAAAATCCCCGAACATCGTTCACACGATATTCGGAGGACCTGTCACTGGGGACACGTCAAGTGGGCAGCAGGCATATGTCTGAAAAGCTCGATTGGTCGAATGAGGTGAGTTCATAAACATGTCCGAACATGTTACAAGATTTGCCACTAGCAAGATACTCTGATCACATTTATTGAGGAAGAAGTGGACAAGATAATCCATCCGTAAAATGATGCCCTCGTATGTGAGCTGCACACCGCTAACAACATAGTGCAGTGAGTGCTGATTGATAATGGTAGCTCGGCTGACATCCTGTTCAAGCAAGCTTTTGATAAGATGAAGATTAGCAACGTTACCCTGGTCCCTGTTCAGACCTCGCTCTATGGCTTTACAGGAGAATGCATCCAAGCAGTTGGGAAGGTTGGCCTACCTATGACCTTCGGAGAGGGTACTGCTTGAGAAACACATGTGGTCGACTTTTTGATAGTCGACAAACCCTCTCAGTACAACATCATCCTCGGCCGCCCAACATTGAATGCACTAAAGGTGGTAGTCTCTACGTATCACCTAGCCATGAAGTTCCCCACACAGGATGGTGTTGGAGTAATCCGCTCATCCTAAAGAGACTTCCGAGCTTGTTATGTAAGTGCTGTCCAAGCAGCATCGTCTCAACAATTAAACGTCTCGGCCATCCACGTGGTCAACGAGATGGATCTCCCTACTGACCCGGTGCCAAAAATGCTTTCCGATCTTGACCCCCGACTTCCCAAGGAAGAGGTACAAGCCACCCTGGTCATGGACTTGGTGCCGTTCAGCTTGGACCCTTTACATCCTGAGTACAAAGTCCAACTCGGATCCCAGCTGCGTCCTGAGATTCGGGCCGACCTCGAGGGGCTCCTTACCAAGTATCGGGATGTGTTCGTGTGGTCTCACGAAGACATGCCCGGCATCGGCCCAAGCGTAATCTGTCATCGGCTTAATGTTTGACCCGACCACAAGCCGATGATACAGAAAATAAGGGCTTTCAATCCCGAAAGGTATACGGCTATCAACGAAGAGGTCCAGAAGCTTCTGAAAGCAGGATTTATATGAGAAGTTAAATATCCAGAATGGCTAGCTAATGTTGTTCTTATCAATAAGGCAAACGAGAAGTGGCGAGTTTGCATAGACTATACCGACTTGAACAAGGCTTGCCCGAAAGACTGCTTTCCACTTCCCCGAATTGACTAGCTCATTGACGCGATGGCTGGCCATGAGCTGCTTAGCTTCATGGACACTTATTTTGGATATAACTAGATAAGGATGGTTGAGGAGGATCAAGTGAAAACAACTATTGTTACTGACCAGGGGCTATACTGCTATGTAGTAATGCCCTTCGGGCTAAAAAACGCCAAGGCTACCTATCAACGCCTAATCAATAAGATGTTTGCTTGGTTGATCAACAAAACAATGGAAGTCTACGTGGATGATATGTTAGTTAAATCTATCAGAGCAATGGATCACATGGCTAATCTCTGAGCAAGCTTCGACATTCTCTAGAAGTATAGGATGAAACTCAACCCAACGAAGTGTACGTTTAAGGCCAACTCGGGCAAATTTCTCAGATTTTTGGTCAACCAGCAAGGTATAGAGGTTAGTTCAGCGAAGGCCCAAGCAGTCATAGACATGTACTTACCTCGGACTATAAAGGAGGTGAAAAAACTCACTGGCATGATAGCGGCTCTCTCGAGATTTGTCTCCCAGGCCACCGACAAGTGCTACCCAATTTTTAAGGCACTCAAGGGGAGGTTCGAGTGGAGTAGGGAGTGTGAAGAAGCTTTCCAGAATCTAAAGAACTATTTAGCCACACCTCCTTTCCTATCCAAATCTTTGCCTGGATAAGTATTAACTGCCTATCTAGCTGTATCTGAGAAGGCTGTATGCTTGATTCTCGTATGAGAAAAAGACAGAGTCCAAAATCTCATCTACTATACAAGCCATGGATTTCAAGGTGCTGAAGAATGGTACCCCCCACTCGAAAAGTTGGCCTTTGTATTAGTCACTTCTACTCGAAAAGCTACAGCCCTACGTCCAAGGCCACACTATAAGAGTTCCAACCAAGTTCCTGCTTTGGCAAGTACTTTAGAGTCCTGAAATATTAGGACGGGTGGCCAAATAGTTAGTTGAGCTTAGCCAATATGATGTTCACTTTGGGCCGAGGACAGCCATCAAAGTCAAGCCCTTGCAGATTTCATCGCCGAGTTCACCGATACTGAACAAGCCACACCATTAGTCAAGAAGGCGCCCGTGGAAGTGCTAGATGTCCCCAGCTGTAGTGAGCATCACACCATGATGGAACCAGAGTGGAGGCTTTTTTTTTATGGGTCTTCCTATGTAGAAGGCTCAGGCACCGAGCTATTATTGATAAGCCTGGACGGATACAGGGTGATCTACGTGCTTCGGTTTAATTTCAAGGCCTCGACTAATGAGGTAGAATATGAGGCACTCCTGGTCAGACTTTCGATCACCAAAGATCTTGGGGTAAATCGTATAGCCATCCATAGTGACTCAATGCTGGTTGTCCAGCAAGTCATTGGAGTATTTCAAGCTTGAACAGAGTCAATGGCTGCATACTTGTAAGAGGTCATGTTGCTGCTCGGACAGTTCAAGTCTTACTCGTTGAAGTAGATCCCAGATCCAAAAACAAGGAGGTAGATGCACTTGCTTGGCTTGCCTCAGGTCTCGATGATAGTGACCTTGCTTCGGTGCCCATTGAAAGGTTGGCCGAGAAGAACATTAACAAGGGAGTAGTGAGTGTAGCCGAAGAACATGAGACCACTTGGATAGACCCGATCATCTGATATCTAACCACAGCTGAATTGCCCGATGATCGAGAAAAGGCATATCAGATTCACAATAGCTCGGCTCGATATTCGATGATCTGTAGAAAACTGTAACGACGAGGCTACACCACGCCATGCTTAAAGTGCCTAAGACCCAAAGAGGCCGAATACCTAATTAAGGAGATCCATGAAGGCTTATGTAGAAACCATTCTAGGGGGCGATTCTTGGCCCAAAAATGTCTCTGTTAGGGCTATTACTGGCCGACTATGGAGAAGGATTGCAAGGATTTTGCATGAAAATGCCTCAAGTGCCAACAATTTGCATGGGTGCCTAGACACCATGCCAAGCCTCTTACCTTGGTTACATCGGCATGGCCATTCACTAAATAGGCCATCGATCTGATCGGGCCCCTTCCTCGAGCCCGGTCCCAATTCAAGTACTACATCATGGCCATAGATTACCTCACCAAATGGGTTGAAGTAGAGCCATGTACCAACATGACCAAAGTAAAATGTACCAGCTTTGTGTGGAAAAATATTATTTGCCGGTTTGGAATCCTGCATACTATCATGATCGACAATGCTAAACAGTTTGAATCCTCAAGTCCCTCTAACTCTATGAGTAGCTCGGGCATCAAGAAGGTCTTCTCCTCTCCAAGCTACCCACAAAGCAATAGGCAAGTAGAAGTGGTAAACAAAACAATCAAGGACAACTTGAAGAAAAAGCTTAAGGCCTCAAGGGAGCATGGATCGACGAGCTCCTAAAAGTGCTCTAGGCTTACCGAACAACTGCTTGAACAGCTACCGGAGAGACCCCATTCTCGCTTGTGTATGGGGCAAAAGCTGTCATCCCGACCGAGGTGGGATTACTGAGCTTCAGGGTTGAGAATTACGACGAAGTATGAAATGTTGAGATTATGATGTCCAAGCTAGGCTTGCTCAAGGAGGAAAGAAACCATGCAACAATCCCTAATACGGCTCAGAACCAAGTTGTGGCTCTATATTACAACAAGTGGGTACAACCGAGAAGTTTCAAGGTCGAGGATTTGGTACTCAAAAAGGTCACGGTTCTGCAGCCCAGGGTGGGATCCTTTGGACCAAAATGGGACAGGCCATACAGGGTTATTGATATTATCCAGCCAGGCACCCATAGATTATCCGACATGTAAGGCAACTTGCTTGATCATCCATGGAATGTCGAGCTCTTGAAGAGATTCTTTTGTTAGTCGACGCTAGAAGCCCTTTTTGACCTCTGGCTATATTCTTTTTGTAACTTGACCTATTGAATAGGACTAGAATGTAAATGTTATACACCAATGAAATGTAAATTCCTACACCATTCCACCGAGTAATGTGTGTCCAAGGAAAATGCATGACTCGAAGATGGATAGTCATCCTAATTAACAAGACTGGGGGGCTGATCGATGTTTAGCTAATCATTAGTCTATCACCTTGCAGACTACCCAAAGTCGCCTAGCATACATTTGCCCGAACAACATTAGACTTGTAAAAGTTTCCATAAACTTAAACATGTCTAGGGGGTGACAATGTACGGGGTATAGGGTACTCACATGCCGCTGTGCTTTGCCCGACCAAGAAACGAGGATACCCCTCTCAGATTGACTCGGTAATCATCGAGATATTAAACTCGGCATCAACATAATTGAAAAGGGGGAAGCTCAAAAAACTATGGTTTAGGAATGACCTTCCCGAGGAGCATCTAACTTGGTCCGAATTCCCGAATCAGTTTTGAAGCTGAGGTCCACGTAACTTGGCGAGATGAAGTCTAAACTGCGCTCCCAAAAAACCCCTTACCCTGAAATATGATAATATCTACCTGAGAACAATCAGACTTGGAAAATATCTAAAGCATAATATGTAAGAACCCGAGAAGCGATAAACTTGGAAAGAAAAATTTTCATTAAAATAAAAAATAGTGGTAGAGAGGTATAATTAACCGGGCACCTCCCAAGCCCAGATAAAAAAAAACAAAAAAAAAATAGATGAGCTAAGCCTGGGCCCTATTCCTGGCGTCGTCTTCACCGTCCTCACCACTGCTAGTGCCTTGCTCATCCTTATCGTCATCGCCGTCCACTTTGATGACCTCTTCTCCTAGCTCATGTTGCTGAGCAGTGCCCTGCCCTAGATCGTCTATGAGCGACCAGTCAAAGCCCTCACCTCATGGAGCTTCCAAATCAGATAGTCTCAGAGGTTTGTCATGCTGAAGTAGTAGTAATCGGCATACTTCGGGGACACTTTAAACTCTTCAATGGCCTGGGCAATTCGGCTGGGAAACTCCTCCAAGAAGCATCGGTGCTCGGCCTACAGAGTTGTCAGCTTGTATCTGAGCTGATTCACCTCATCCTTCGCTTGCTCGGCCTCCTTCCTCCAACTGTCTCTCAGTTTTCTTTGCATCAAGCTGTTTCTCAACCTCCAACTTGTCGAGGAAAGTCTTTTTGTGCCTCTCCTTCTCCTAGTTGAATTCCTTTAGCTCGGTTGTATAGGCCATGTGCAGGAAGGCACTTGTCTGAGGAAAACAAAACTTCAGTACTCGATGAAAAGAAAAAGAAGGGAAGGTCGGGCAGGGTAAGCACTCACCTAGGCTGCAAAACTAAAGGCAATGCCGGACAGGCCCTTGAAATCCTCTCCCCAGAGGTTCACCAAAAAGTTCTCTTGGGGGACCACGTCCCCGAGGCACTCGAGGATGGTTCGACTGTAGCTCAAGCGCCTCCTCAAGGGGCCTCCCGAAGGGGGCACCATCATGGTGACATCGGCAGGATTGGTCTCGCTTGACGAAGCCCTAGTCCTCAGTGGCTGGGGTGGTTGTTCTTGGACTATGTTGGGTAGCTGCTTGGGTCATGGGCGAAGCTCCATCCTTGGAGTCCTATTGTGCTTCCTCCCAACCTCCACGGCCTTGCCCTTTTTCTAGCGGAGGCTCTCTATGAGAGTCCGCCTCTCATCAGTAGTGCTAGGCCATGAGGACATTCCTGCAGTCAAAATCCTCCCAAGTCAGAACAAGGTCGGGAAAGCTTAAAAAAAAAAACTCGAAGCTGACCTCCAATCTGAAGCTGGCGAGACGGGTATATGAGCAGGATCACATCCTCGAGGTCCTCGTCCGCCATGGGTGGCCCCGCATCAAAGGAGCCATTCGATGAGTCCTTGGAGCTGGACGATGATGGCTCCCTCGTCAGCCACCCAGATCGGGAAGTGCTTGGCCCTTGGACGTCCACGTCGCTTAGCCTTGCGACTATCACCTGCCTGGTCAATCGGGGAGGACAATTGTTTGTTGGGGGATTTATTCTGCTGAGTTCCCTAAACCAACCAAAATGGGAAAGGGTCTCCTTCCCAAGCAGGAAAGACTGTTGCTTGGTCGCCTCTGGCTTCTCGAACAGGCCTTCGATTGCGCTAATTTTGTGGCTCGATGCCCATGGCCTTTTCGACCACACGTATCCTTACTTGAACAACCTCAGGATGTGCTGATTAGTAGGGATGGCCTCACCGGCCCAAGGTAAATAGTCGCCCCCAACATAGAACCACTCATACTTCTAGAGTTTGTTCGAGTCGGGGTTGCCTAGAATGAAATATTTCTTGAAGCTGGTGATGTAATACCACACGGACTGCCAAGGAAGCTTCTTCATCTTGTACACTTGTTTAAATGCTTCCAACGGCATCTTAATTGCCTGGTGGTACCTCCATAGCATGTACATCCTGATCAACTACCTGTAACTATTTGGGTTAAGTTGAGCCGGGCACACATTAAAGTCATTTAATGCCCGGTGAAGAAACGGATGGAACAGGAGGCGCAGCTTGGCCTTGAAAAACTCCACGTATAGCGTTATGTAGCCCTCGGGCGGAGTCAGAGGTGAATCATTCTCCCCGGGTGTGATGAGGATGACGTCGTCTGGGATCCCAAACTCGATGCGTAGATCCTTGAGCCGAGACTCCATGATGGCGCTAGTGTACGCTACTACCGAAGTCTGCCCAGGCCAGGTTGCTTTGTAAGCGGTCACCCCCTGGACCTGGGTGACTCAAACTCGCTCATCCTCTTATACTTCGACCTACTCAGCCTCCTTTGCCTCCTTGGTTGCTCGCTCCTAGTCGAAGATGTCCATATTTCTCCTGCCCGCAACCTGGACAAGAGCCCCAGAGTCTTGATCAGAGGTGCTCGGTACCTCTGTTGCTGCCTCTAGCTCTACTTGCTCCCGAGCGGTAACTCAGGAGGTGCCAGCGGTGGCTGCTCCAATATATAGGTCCTCACCCCTACAAGGCCTCGCCAGGTGCTCCCTGTCCAATAGGTTGAGGAACTCCTACTTGGGGATGCTCTGGGAATCGACCCTCAGAATTTCAGCCAACTGACCAGCCCCTTCCTGCTCTGGGTTAGACCTTCAATATCCACATCCACTACTACAAAATGTTTCACGACGGTTAAAAAACTGTCGTGGAAACTTCTATCGTGAAACAAGATCGAGTTTTCAAGACATTTTTTACCGTCGTGTAATAGAATAATTGGCGCGGGAGATAGGTAGGAGTGCTTATTTTTCACGACGGTTTTCTCCGAAAACCGTCATGAAATCAAGAGCTTCCACGACGGTTTTCATCAAAAACTGTCGTGGAAGCTCCTCCTTCCACGACAGTTTTTTGTGAAAACCATCGTGGAAGGAGGAGATTTTGCGACGGTTTTCACAAAAAACCATCGTGGAAGCTCCTTCCACGATGGTTTTTGGTGACAACCATCGTGGAAGGAGGAGATTTTGTGACAGTTTTCACCAAAAACCATCATGGAACCTCTCCTTCCACGACAATTTTTTGTGAAAACCGTCGTGGAAGGAGGAGATTCCACGACTATTTTCACCAAAAACTGTTGTGGAACCTTACCTTCCACGACGGTTTTCACAAAAAACTGTCGTAGAAATTTGGTATTTTCTAAAAAAAAAATTCTCCCATAATTTCTATTTCCCACGGGATGGTCAGTCCCGTGTGTTATCCATTACATCAAGGCCATAATTACATACAATAATTGCTGTATATTAAAAATTGCATTGTATTTACAAGATCATTTTACATTTGAGCGTATTTTGAGCACTTTGTTAATCTACTATGATGTGTGCCTATCTAAAAAGCACAAACCTTTTTACAAATTGTACCCACTCTAATCTAACTTCATGTATATCTGTATGTATATAAAAATCTTTTTTTCCTAAGGCTTGTATACCACTTGTAATTATATCCCACATGAAACGTAGAATAAAAAAACTACATTCTATGTTTCCTTGTTGGCTTGGACACTTACGTTTAGAATATAACATTTTGTTCGGTTGGTTTGTGACACCGGTTCCCGCTTGAAGCTTCCAATCGTTAAGTGCCCTAATAATGTATCATGTTTAAATAATAAATAAATTAATAGACGATACAATTATGTGAGACTAAAAACAATTAATTTTATAAGACAATATTAATACTTACAATCTTGTGACTGATATGAAATCCTCATGTGGTGGGTGTCCGAGGGGGTCAAACCAATATATTAGGTCCTCCCATAGCGAAATAAGTCCTAACATCCAATGTTCTCCAATGTTGTATGGCAGGAAGAATAATTTCCCCCTTGGTGCTTCAGCTAATAGGTGGAGGAGTGATGTGGCATGCTCTCTATGATCACTCTGTAGGTCTCTTGCAGCACTTGAAACAATGGCCGAAGATATGAAGCCGAAATTTTGTGCCATGCCTTGAAGTTCACAATATTTCGTTAAAAAACTACAATAAAAATAATTACAATGAATTATTTTAAAACACCTTACAACTCTACATATGTATTTAAAATACTGAAATAAGGCTGAAGTTATCACCTGAGGTATACGAGGATACAGTTTACCTCGATTTCTTCGAAGCTGATGAAGTCGTAAACATCTTTGTACCCAACATAGATAGGCAAATCATTGCCAGTGATATTTACCGATATCGGGCACTAAATGGTTGACCTATCGTGCATGCAAGAATGTGTATATAGAGCTAACTGCATAAATTCTTGAGGTATTGAAGCAAAGTTAAATACACGTAGGTGCTCATTAGCAACTGTTTGTCCTTGGTGTTGTTGAACCTCAGGTTGTGATTCTCTTGCTTTTAGAAAGCTTTTCTTTTTTTGCCATTTCTTTTTGCTTAGATCTTGGGGAACATGGCTAGGTGCTCGACTCGCCTTTGTTAATATGATGACTTCAACTAATCTCTTCGGCCATGCGATAAAGCTTCCTGCTGCTTCACCCACAATTCTTGCTTCAAGTGTTGGAATAGGCAATTCAACTGTTCTAACTCTGATGGTAGTGATGCTAACATGCACGTTCTTTTCCTCTAATAGTCATCCATGAACTGTATCAGTTGGAAGGCTCTCCATCCACACATTCCCAAGCGCAAAAAGTGTACACCCACCATCAACTCTATCCTCAACGAAGAGCCTACATTGTTCGGGCCCTTGACGAGGAGGTGACAATTAGACTTCTGGAGCTTCTGGAGCTTTTGCTATAGTATTGGGAGGGTTACAACTAGCTTTGAAGCTGTTGCGTTGTGAGATGCTATCATCCGTCGACTTAGCATGTCCTTGGGAAATGAGCTCAGTCACAAGACTTTGGAGTTCTGCAATCTCCATCTGCATCTTCGACATTTGAGAATTCAATTTTGACGATCCTGGTTGGAGGTCAAAGCATTGAGATTGCTTCACATACTTTGATTGACCACAAACACGTCCTGCATGTTCCGGTTTCCCTAGTGCCCTTGTCAAAATGTCATCATTACCGACCGATTGGAAGCTCCCTTGACTTTGTTGCGTTGTGTATTCATCCTGTACAAGAACAACACAACCATGTTATTCAAGCAATCCTTCATCCACTCGTAGTAAAATACAAATTAATTTTTTGTGTTTAGTAGACTTACAATCAAGTTGGAAATCTCTGCTACTTTTGGATTTTTAAACTGGCTATCGGGATCTTGACGTGATTTTACCCACAACTCCTCCAGTGTTGGTTGCATGCCTGTCTTTGCAAACTGTGTTACACTATATTAGTAACATAGTAATGTAGCAATAATTGATATATGTAGTTTGAGTTAATTAGTAACATACCATGGATTGCTCGAGCTCTCTATATCCCACTCGGTCAACCATAGAGCAGTATTCATTTTCTGCTCTTATTTTTCTTGCATTTGATGATAGCAGTTGGAAATCACTAGAACATTGATACCTCACAAAAGCTTCCCAATCTTCATCGTTTATGGAGGGGTAGTAGTGTGCTATTGTAGGAGGCTGTTTATATATATTTACATCCTCCTATGGAATGGAAAGGTATGGCTGTACGAAGGTAACATAGAGGTCGGATCTGAACCCCTTTGCTAATTTACCGCAAACCTTTAAAGCCCTTTTTCTATACCAATCCTCAACTATGAAAGCTTCGTATATCTCTCTCCAAATCACATCTTTTACTTTATCTAAATCCTTAGACCTCCAGTCTTTTGTCCATATTGGAACGTGCTCTCGACTAAGGACTTCGATCCAACTGCTTAATTCATGACCAGGTGCGCCTTTC
>CAMOHE010047950.1:0-10392 GCA_946598075.1 Artocarpus hirsutus
CGAGTGATTCTGGCTTTGTATTTCTTTCTAAGAATCTTTTGGGAGAGTGATGGGAAATACTTTCTCAGGTGTTGGTACTTTGGGTCCATGATAAGATGAAAGAAGAGTAAATAGAAAGGAAAAATTGAGACAGTAAATTGCAGAACCCTAGAATTCCTTCTTCTTTTAGACAAATAAGAAGCTCTAAAGAGAAAGAAGATTTACGATCTAGAGAGAGAATAACAAATTAAGAGAGAGTGTGTAAGCTCAGAGAAATAAGCTCCCACGCACAGTAGACGTATATGTAAACAATGATTAAACCACTATAGATGACACATATAGAGGCCACGTGGAAGAGATAGTGTGAGTCAAACTGATTCAGGATTTAGACTAGGCCCATATGTTCGAAGTTGAAATGGGTCAGGTTGTTTTGGGCCTTCACATATTTAGAACGAGTTAAATAACAAACATAAAATTAAAACTAATTTATACAGATCTTATATCCATTTCAAAGTCCACTAAAAATAAAAATAACTATGGACAAGTCTAATTTTACGACAATCAGGGATCTTCCAAAATGGCATTTAAATCATTCCATAACAACATAATCATCTAGTAACTCAAATAATTTGTTTAAATCAAAGCCTTATTGAACAATACATTTACTCATATGTTATCCTTAATACTTAATATCTATCAATTGACTCATCGTCATTACTACCAAGGGTTTAAAATGTGACTAACCTTAAAATCAATATGATTTATGTCTTCCAACATAGCCTATATCAATGAGCAGAGACTTTTGATGTTACTACTTAAGCATAATGTACGTAGCAAAATATTCCAACCTTAAAATTTATACATTCTTTACCTTTACACAGTCTCAACAGACCAAAAATCTAACATTTATCTCACTTAAGATTCAATACCATGGATTCCTAATTTATCTCATGTTTTTCAAGTAAACAAAACTTTCAAGAAAAGTTATTGACACTTATGTACTTCATTGAATTCACACATAATCATTACTTATATCTGAATCAATCACGAAGAATTTGGCATATCAATGCCAAACTTTGAAATCAACAAATCAAACCTTATATTTCTTATTACTTATTACGAGATTAAAAGGTTCCTAAATCCTTGTATTGACATGAATTTCTCCTCATTCTATATAAATTAGAAATGCTTATAGATCCTAATATTATACGAATCTCATATTTTCAAAATTTCTAAACTTTTTAAATTTTTTAATTTTTCTTGCATTTTGAAATCTAAGCTTTTTCTATGCTTAGAAAACCTTTAATCTAGGTTAGATGAACTTAGATTAGCTAGAATGCAAATTTTGTTTCATCAAAAACGGATTTGAATCAAGATTTTTCATTTTTCTGCAATTTTTCTCATTTTTAGATTTTTCTAAAAATTTTGTTTAAAACTTGTTTTAATGCACTAAAAAGTAATCTACCGTGTTTTTCTATTGTTTATGATTATTACCCATGCCTGAGAATTGAGAAAACAGGTTGAAATTAAAGATTTGGGCTCGGGGAGGCCGAGACTCGTGCTTGAAAAATTCTAGAATTTTTTCAGATTGGCAGGCCGAACTTCGCGTTTGACAGGCCGGATTCAAGTGTTTGGCCGGCTGGATTCATCCGACCGGCAGGCCGAACCTCGAAAAGTTTGGCTGACCAGACTTGGACCTCCGATAGGCCGAACTGTATAGTTCGGCCGGCCGAACCAGGGCGACCGACAGGCCAACCAGACATGATTAAATTTTGTGATTTTTCACCCGTTTTCACTATTTTGAACCCCGATTAAAATTTTAACTTTATAAAATAATTTTATAAACCTAATAGCACACTAGGATACCATGAGATGATTTGGTAACATAGAGAATATCACGCTAGATACTAATAGACCTAGTTTTCATTTAAGGTTGTGCGTTGATCTGCGGAGCTAACATATAGTGGACCAGGATTACGGTGTGGAACATCGACACGAGTATTGAGGTAGTACTTCTACCCCTTCTTTGGTAGCCAGATTTAAATGTTTTGACCTCAAAGAGATTTTTAACAAAAATGTTTTTAATGATTGGTTGAAAAAGGATCTTTATTTACTGATTTCATAAATGGTAGAATTGAGGTGATTTTAATAATAATAAACCTCATAATGAATGTAAATGATTGTATTCGGTAAAAAGAGATTTTAATAATCATGAAAAGATATATATATATATATATATATATTTTGGGGCATGACGCCATATCAGAGATCGGGTCATATAGTGAACGACCTTGGGGCCAGATCCCAAAACCTAGCTGGGCCACTACGGTGGTGATTTACATATGGTTTGCCCCGGAAAAGAAATTGATATTCTTTTGGTTGACCTATTTAAACTGTTTTGGTAAGGAAAGCTTTTTATTAAATTTTTATCTATTTATTTGTTTGTTCTGGTCTGTTTTCTACATATTTATTCGATTAGTGAAATTTCTTTTAAAGTTAAATATTTTCAAAATATAGTCCTACTGAGCCTTTCGCTCACGTTTTATTTGTTTTGAAATCTTACCCCATAGGTGGATATCAGCTTAGGATCAGAGAAGGGTCCGCTGTCCGGACTTGCGACTAGTAGAAGATTTTGGTAGGTTGTATTATAGCAAAACAAGGCACGTAAATTCTTAACTTTCTTTATTTCTGGACTGTGGTTGTATTACAATATTGTCAGTACTATGTGTGTGCACAAGATGTGGGTCAGTGGGACCCATTTTCATCTCACCTTATATTTTGATTGTTTTTACTGTTTCCTTATTGTTTATTTTGTTATTCTCATTGTTCAAATATTATAACTATTAACTTTAAATAAACGATTTTAAAATTATTACATTTTTATTTATAAATTTAATTTCTAAAACCCAGTTTTTAACTAAATTTTCACTTAATTAACATAATTAATCCACCATGTCACCTCCCATACCCCGGGGCGTGACAGTAATGATATGCATTTTTATAAAAAACAAAGTTTAAGAATTATACAAGATTAACAAAGGGATTTTGTAAAGTCACATGTGAGATCTCTATAGTAATTTTTTGAAGTGAATGATATTTAAAAATGTGCATGTTATCAATAGGATTGACTATATGAATGTTTGAGGCTTAGTCGGGATTAATTTTGGGAGAAAATTATTTATCATAATATTTGCAAATTAAATTATCCATAACATGATATGATAGAGACCATACTTAGTAGTTCCTTTTATGGAGGACCTTTGAATTAGTAGAGACTTCAATGGAGTATTCTAGAATTATTAGCGCAGAAGATTAGAGATTAAATATGATATTATTTTTTTAGAGGATATTGATTGAGGAAATTATGGAATGAGGTGATAGAGTAATCCTAAAATTTTTATAATGATATTTCAAAAGCAATGTCTAGTAGTCTGTTATGAGTTTTGGAGTTAAAAAATGAAGTTTCAAGTAAGGTATACTTTCAATGTTATAAGCGCGATTGGCTATTTAGTGAATAAGGAGACATGCTAGTAGATTAATTAGAGTGCATGATCTTTTTCTGTATCTTAAAGTTAAATCTGAATATTTTAGAATCATTTGCATATTTTGGTGTAAAGAGTTCCTAGAGAACAATTCTCTTTTGGCATATGATTAGAGACAAGTTTACATACATGAAATGTGAGTTATAAAGAAAATAGAGATAATTAATGTTGCACTTGATTTATACTTTTGTGAAGCATGATCGATAGAGAGGCAAGAAGAGAATTCAACATTGCATGTGATATTGTAAGTTGGATGTATGACGACTTTAATTAAACATGATTTTTGAAGAAATTTTTATGTGAAAAGAAAGGATGTTAAGAAAAAGGTTTACATACTCAACAGAGTTCTAACTAAAGCAATTGCCAAAACCCTTTATGAGCTTTGGACAAGCAAGAAGCCTAGTTTGAAGTACTTGTACATTTGGGGTTGTCTAGCTGAGGCAAGGCCTTATAAGCCAAATGAAAAGAAACTAGACTTCAGAACTGTCGGCTGCTATTTTAGTGGATATTATTCTAAAAGGTCAAGGAGTTACAAA
The DNA here is from genome assembly GCA_946598075.1 of Artocarpus hirsutus. Taxonomy (NCBI): domain Eukaryota; kingdom Viridiplantae; phylum Streptophyta; class Magnoliopsida; order Rosales; family Moraceae; genus Artocarpus; species Artocarpus hirsutus. The sequence goes on from CAMOHE010047950.1 coordinate 4,058, forward strand.
TTTTATGATCCCACAACTAAGTCAATTTTTGAGATGAAAACTACTCGATTCTTTAAGGATGTCAAGTTTGCGGGGGGAGATAAGGTTAAGGATTTTGTCTTTGAAGAGGAATAAGTAGATGTTCCCACAGTTGTTATTGACATTGATTAGGCTCTTATTCCTGACATTGTTTAAGAATCAGAAACAAATCAAGACAATATCGAAGAACCTTCCATTCTAGAAATTGTTCTAGAAGAACAAACTCAACATCCTCTAGAACCAATGCCATTAAGGAGATTTACTAGAGAAAGGAGAATTGCAATTCTTGATGATTATATCATATTTCTCCAAGAACATGAGGTCAACATTGGAGTGGTGAAAGATGATCTAATCAACTTCCGTCAAGCCATAGAAAGTTCTAAATCTCAAGAGTGGATTAATGCCATGAATGAAGAGATAAAGTCCATGAAAGACAATGACGTTTGGGATCTTTTCTCATTGCCTGAAGGTGCAAAATCTATTGGTTGCAAATGGATATTTAAGACCAAGAGGGATTTGAACGGCGATGTGGAGAGATATAAGGCTCGTCTTGTTGCAAAAGGCTTTACTCAAAAGGAAGGCATTGGCTATAAAGAGACTTTCTCTTCAGTTTCTTTGAAAGACTCTTTCAGGACTATAATGGCATTGGTGGCACATTTTGATCTTGAGCTTCACCAGATCCATGTTAAGACTGTGTTTCTCAATGGCGACATTGATGAAACGATCTATATGGTGCAATCGGAGAACTTTGTGTTAGGAGATGCAAAAAAGATGGTTTACAAATTAAAGAAATCTATCTATGGGCTTAAGCAGGCATCTCATCAGTGGTATTATAAGTTTCATCAGGTTATCATCCCGTTCGATTTTGAGATGAATATGGTCGATGATTGCATATACCATAAGTTTAGTGGGAGTAAGTATTTTTTCTTAGTTTTATATGTCGATGACATTTTACTTGCCAGCAACAATATAGGCTTATTGCAGGAAACCAAGAGATTTCTATCAAAGAAATTTGAGACGATGGATTTTGGTTATGTCTCTTTTCTATTAGGCATATAGATACACTGAGATTGCTCTCGGGGTATACTTGGATTATCACTAAAGAGCTATATCGAAAAGGTATTTAAGAGATTTGGCATACAAGATTACAAACCAAGTGACACCCCTGTTGCTAAGGGAGACAAGTTCAGTCTCAATCAATGCCCTAAAAATGACTTTGGAGTTAAAGAGATGCAAAAGATTCCTTATGCATCAGCCGTAGACATTGTTGGAACGCTAGGTAGGTAAAGCAGCCAAACGAGTATGTGATATTAGAGAACGAAGGATTACATGCTCACATATAGAAGATCGGATCAGTTGGAGATCATTGGGTATTTCGATTCTGATTTTGTTGGATGTTAAGACAGTCGAAGATCCACATCGAGCTATATCTACCTGCTAGCTAGAGAAGTTATTTCTTGGAAGAATGCTAAGCAGACACTAATAGCTTCTTCCACCATGGCAGTAGAGTTTATAGCATGTTATAAGGCATCCAACCATAGGATATGGCTACGAAATTTTGTCACTGGGCTCCAACTTGTGGATGGAATTGAAAGACCACTTAAGATATTTTGTGATAATAAGTCAGTAGTGCTATATTCCAACAACAATAGGAGTTCAACAAAGTTGAAGCACATAGACATCAAGTTCCTAGTTGCTAAAGAAAAAGTACAAAGTGGTCAGGTGTCTATAGAGCATATTAGGACAAACTCTATGGTTGTTGATTTGCTTGCAAAAGGAGTACCACCCAAGGTCTTTCATGAGCACACCGCTCAAATGGGTGTTGTATCTTTTGAGGATATGTTATTTTAGTGGAAGTTTGTGTTTTGGATGCTATTTAGTTGTAGACACATTATATGGTTATTTTATGGATGATTTATGGTTATTTCTGTAGAAAGAAAGTTTTTAGTTTATTCACACTTTGATTTTGGTATGGTTTGATTTCATTAAGGTTCTAAGGTAGACCGGTAGGAAATAGGCATATTAAGATCACATTGCATAAAATTTCCTTGCTACATATCCATACTTGATCTATGTCATTTATTATATTAATAAACGTGACCATTGATGGATTTAGTTACATTACATGTAATGAAAGCCGCTTTGATCCTATATTGATATGATTGATGGACTGGATTGATTGGAGATTTTTTTTTTTGTAATGATAGCACAATTCATGAGCTCACAAGGTATAATTCACATTTATAAATTTTCATATATAGCCCAAGTGAGAGATTGTTGGAATTAATTCCAATAGTATACGGGCTAATATATTAAATAATTATGTATTAAGGCTATAAGATAATGTTGGCCTAATAAAGTGATATAATAAAGTATAAAGTTGTGGGCATTAAAGCATCTCATAAAGTGTTGACCCAGTTATATGTGTAGAGACCTAAAAGTTTAATTTCTATTTTTATGATAGACTAAAATAGAAATAAGATAAAGTTAAAATATTATAAACGGTTGTGATCCTTGAGTTAGAGGGTACGTAACTTTTTTGGCATCCCATCACTGGAAAAGACAGAAAGAAAACTTCCTCTTAGAAAAATCATACTTTCTTGACTTAGAAGATCAAGAACCAAAAGAGGATTCAAGAATTTTATCAATTCACATGGATTCAGATATTCTTTCACTAATTTTCTTGATGAATTAACATGAAACTTTAGATTTGATGATGGTTTTCATCTATAAAGTTTTGTTCCAACATTGCCCTCCTATGTTTTATAATTCTAAATTTTATAGAGAATGTTTTAAAAAAGTTTTATATGTACTTTAGTTTCCGCTTCTAAATTATACCTTATTATTAGTTCATTAACTAAGGGTGAGTTCTACCCAACAATTTCCTAAACTTAAAAAATGTAAGGATAGTTTCCATAATTCTCTTTTTTTAGGTATTATTTTTAGAGTATGAACTTTTTAGTAAGTGAGAATTTGGTTCCTAAATTTTTTTCTTTTAACGTGGGATTTTTTTTTTTTTTTTTTAGGTCTTAGCACCAGAAGTCAAATTTTTTGGCAGATTTATTCGTTAGGAATAAAATTGACGACAAATTTTTTAAAATTTAATGGAGATAATTATGTGCCCGTCATGTATAAAATTAAAATTTTACAAAAGGAATCATGTAATCATGTTATGCGTAAAATGCTCAAATTTTCAATAATTTTGATGTGCATAGAATGTAACATTTTGCTTTTTATGCGATTATTTTTGTAAAAGCTTAACCATTGATCACGGTCGTTATTAATATTTCAAAATTCATCTCAATTTACGGTCAAAGACAAAACTGCAAAAATAATGTTAAAAGTATAATTAATTGGTTAAATAAACAAAGTTTAGGTACCAAACTGTTGCGATATTAATAGTTCAAGGACTGACACCAACAAATATCTTTTATTACAAAAAAAAAAAGAAGAAGAAAAGTCTGTAGCTTTTCATATTTGTTACGCACAATTATGAGTATAACATTGCAAGAGTTAGTTGCATGTTTTGTTTATTTTGTTTCATTCGTGGAGAACATTGCAGGTATTCTCTTGTAGGTTAAATTAATAAGAGGAAGCACTCTGTCCATGCACAGATGTCCCATCATTTTCGCAATACAAGTGTAGTGGGCAGTGCATAACGGGAAGCTGATGAGGGAACAATTGTACCAGTATGAATATGTATATATACATATATATATATATATATGTATATGTCCATAAAGACACGTAAGAATTTAATTCCAACGAGTTCATTAATTCCAAGTTCTGAATATCACGTTTATGGCAGCCCTTCTTCAATTGTCCTTCGACAATTCATACCTATTATATGATGATCCATACGTATTTATGTTACTATGCTATATAAAATTGACCCCCTCTGCACGTGAACTTCCTCATTATTATCTCCATATCTATTCAATATTTTAAGCCTTTGTTCTCTATAACGTTGACGAAAATGATTAATAAAAATGAAATAAAAATATAAGTGAACACAAATTTTAATCTGATTCGAAAGTATGCCTATATCTACATACTAAGAAAAAAAAAATAATTGCTAGTAATTAGCGTTATGAATGAGATCTATATAAATACACACCATAAGCATATATAATTGGATAAATTACTCAATATTGAATCAATAAATTTTTTAATTTGATAATAAATATAAATAAATTCAAACTACTATTAAACATAACAATATTAAAGATAACAATATTGTATAAGATATTAAATTCCCTTTATATATATATATGTATTACGTTGTGTGTGTAAAAATTCATTATGTACAAATTTATAAGCAATTACTACAAGAATCGGCGGCTTTAACAATGGAAACTTTTAGTTGTCGTTAAAGATTGATCTTTTTAGCTACGTCATATTTTAAAACATTAACTTTTATTATTGACTTTTTGTCGTAGCTAAAAAGGTTTTAAGCAACAACATGTTGTCACTAATAGATTAATAAAAATATCGCAGGAATTGTAATTGACTCGCGCCTAAGGAAGATTTTTAGTGACGACATTAGTCTAGTGCAAGGTACCAAGTGTTCTTGTCAGAAGCTCGTGCCAAAATGTGATAGTAGCTGTTGTTAGCTATTGTCCACGAAGACTTTGTCATTGCTAAAAATCTAATTTAATTTTCATCAAATTTTTAAGCGGCAAAAAGGGGCAAGTGTTAGATTTTTTTGAGAATTTGTCATTGCTAAAAGTTATTTCATTGTTATGTAGTTATTTTATTATGGCATATTCAAACGGCATCATGGAGATATTTATAGTGATGAAGTTTCGGTTTATATGTCATTGCTAAAAACCCTTGACTACATAAACCCAGAATAGTCAATTAGTGTCCTTACTTTCTTGTCTCTCTATCTACTCGATCTTCTTTCTATCTCTTTGCCTCCCTCCAGCATTGCCTTCGACAAGTTGCCCGAGCACCGCTGCCAGCTCCCCTACCTAACCCAGCCCCGCCCCTCTCTCTTTCTGTCCCCATCCCTTTTCTTTTTCCTACCGTTTCTGTTGCCGCTACCCCACCGTTGTCATCACATCCGACGAGCTCCTTGAGTGCCACCGCCAACTCCCCCACCTAGCCCGGCCCCACCCCTTTTCTCTTCCTCTCTTTTTTCATGCCCACCCCCCTCTTTTTTCATGCCATTTTTGCCTATGCTACCTCATCGCTCCAGCCACCTCTGACAAGCCCCCCGAGCACTACAACTCCCTTCCCCACCCAACCTAGCCCCGCCTTGCCTCTCCTGCTCTCTCTTTGTCCTTTTCTTTCCCTCCGCACCCCCTCTTTCTTTCCCACTATTTTCGCTGCCGGCGTCATCTCCATCGTCTTTGTCGTCGACTGCTGCTACATCCTCATTTCTAATCACCTTGTTTTTGTGGTGGTTATATGTGAGTTGTGGTTTTTTTTTTTTATAAATTTTTTCTTAATAATTTTGTTAGTTTAAAATTGGATTATTTAATGTATAATTATGTAGGTAATTGTATATGATATAACTATATGGTAATTGAATATGACGTTTGTTTAAGATATGATTATGTGGTTAATTGAATGTGTGATTTTGTGATTTTATGATATGTAGTATGTGATTTTGTGATTATGTAATTATGAGATTTTGTGATATATAATATGTGATTTTGTGTAATAAGTGATTATATGATGTTGTGACTTTGGTTATGTAATTTGTGTAATGTGATTTTGTAATTTTGTTAATTTTATTTATGAGATTTTGTGATTTTGTTAATTTTTTTATTTGGTTTGATTTATTAATGTTAATGTTAATTAACATTCATAACGATTAAAAATCTTAAGATTAATAATCTTAATTAGTCAATGATCTCAATAATCAAAATTACATAACTAAAAATCTTAATTATAATCTTAACTAAGTAATAATTAATTAAGGAATAACAATCTTAATTACTTAATAATTTTAATAATCAAAATTTAGTAATTAATAATGTTGATTATAATCTTAACTAATTAAGTAATAATTTTTAAGTAATACTAAAATCTTACTTAATTAATTAATAATCTTAATACTAACGTGTCACACCCCGGAGTACGGGAGGTGACGGGGTGGTTCAATTAAATTAATTAAGTAAAGATTTAGTTAAAATCAGGGTTTTAGAATGAAACTTATGAGTAAAAAGTGTGATAATTTTAAAATCATTTGAATAGAAGAGTTAAAGGAATAAATGAATCATCATAATAATTAAACAAATAGAAATAACAATAAAATAATTAAATATGGGGTGGAACGCGTATGAGTCCCACTAGTCCACATATTGTGC